>JAQIXV010000094.1:0-102452 GCA_034700625.1 Tectocepheus velatus
TGAAGAATCGTTGAGCTATTGGTCCTTTGGTTGCAATTGTTTGGTTTGAATCACTGAAAGGCAATCAAAGAATAACAGAAAAACTAAAGTTTGAAATAAATTTTGATTTATTTATGAATCGAATTAAAAATTATTCAGAATTTACATTATTTTATGAGTTCTTTAAAATTAAATTAAATGTCAAATAAAATCAATAATTATTTTTAAAATTATTTTTCGTTTGATTCCCAAAAAAATAGGGAAACAATTGATTCAAGAGATGAGATATTTGTCGAAAAAGTCTTTATTTAGATTTCCTTTTCTTCGATCTTTTGACGGTTTCGAAAGAGACGTCTTCTGTTTGTTCGTCGATGTCTTCCCTCCTCTTCTTCTTAGAGTATCGACCCCTGAGGTCGTCGAGTGAAGAGCCGGAAACCAATTTGTTTTGAATCGTTTGGATCTTAGAACTGGAGATACCGTAGACTCCGGTCAAGAAGTTTTGACAGACCTGTACTTTCTTTCCCCTAACGTCGACAAAGTAGGTCCAACTCACGGTCTTATTGTGTCGGACCGGGTTCTGGACCGTCCTCTTGGGTTCGTCTGCACTCATAAGTCCGGCCAAAAAGTAATTTTGATTTGTTTTGCTTTTAATCGACCAAAACCTGAAACCAAACAAATATATTGAGACTCAACTCTGGAAGTGATCTAATCTGTGGTCAGACCTATTAAAGCAGTCCTCCTGAACCTGTGGCGCGAATTTGTTGAAACACTTCCTCTTAAGACAGCATTTCATGACTGGTGACAGTCCTGTCGGCGGAGACGCGTAGTCCGTCTCGTCTTCGAAGTGGTTGAGGACTTCCGACGCTATGATCTCAGAATTGGCCGGAATTATCATAATTGTGGTGTTGGACGACATTTCGTGTCCAGACATTGACTTTAGATTTGTTTTGTTTTTATGTTTCAATTGTTGACTGACTGTAAAACTTTCAATGATTTAAAAGATTCAAAATATTTGTATTTATTTTTCAAATACAGTCTTTAGGTTTAGAGAGTTGTCGTCCATTTGTTTGAATAAAGTTATCATTGAAAACATGTAAACATCAAAAACAGGTTAACTCTATTCAGAGTATGCGTCGATTGAATCGACTCTTCTTTTCAATACATTAGAAGTTATTTGACTTTTATTTCTAAAAAAATTTCATTTTGTTTACAATTAGACTAACTTTGGGTTAATTTCTGTACAGAATATAACAGAATATTTGAAATTCTCTAAACTTGAAAAGTAATTGAATCAATCAATCAAGGTTATTTTCTTAATTTTATATAGACAAATTATCTTCTAATGGAATATTCTTGCATAATTATGATCTTGGAACTATTTATATGTTGATCAATTTATGATTTTTAGAGTTGAATCGAAAATAAGTCAATTTTTCAAACTTTTCTTTTTTATTAACATTTAGTAAATAAGTCAAACATTTGAACAAATATTAGGTTTTAGTTATTTTAGAAGTATTTGAAAACTTGAAACAAATTCGTATATAAACTAAAAATAATTATAAAATCAATTGAAAGTCAAACAAATTAATGGTTAGGTTCTGAATATGTCGTGAAATTATCGGGTAATACGATTTCACTGATGAAAACCGTTTCGGGTCCAGAGTTTGAATCCGTTTTAATCTTTCTGTTGGTCTTCGGTGTTATTGTTGGCACTTCTGACTCGAGTCTAGGGATGAGGTCTGTCCCTAAGCCTTCTTCCAGTTTGCGTTTGACTGTGTGCTGATTGGCTCTCTTCTCTTTGTCATACTTTCCCCTCTGGTCTTCGAGAGGGTCCCCATTGACTAACTTTGTCTGAAGGACTCGAAGTCTTTTGTCGGAAACGCCATAAACGGCCAAAAAGAAACCCTTACAGACCTGTACTTTACGACCCCTGATGTCAACCCAATACTTCCAACTGAGGCTCTTATTCTTCTTCATTGGATGACTGGTCACCTGTTTAGGTGTCTGTGCGGCCATCAGTCCCACCAAATAGTAGTTCTGTTTGGCGTAGTCTCCGATTCGCCAAAAACTATACGAAAACAAAATTTTGTTTAATTATTGTCTGAAATGTTTGTCCAAATACTTATTGAAGAGTTCGTTCTGTGTTTGGGCCACAACTCTCTCATAACACTGTTTCTTAAGACAGCATTTGGCCACTGGTGTCAAGTCTACACTCCCGAGACTCTGTCCCACTCTTGAAGTGTTGGCCAATTCTTCAGACAATTCAATCATTTGAGAGGTTTTTAAATCAATTAAAGTTTGATTCAAATGAGTAATCAATCGGTAATACAATTATTTATTGGATTCAGTGTTAAGCCATTTTGGGTGGTCTTCCCAACCAGTAATGGGCGTAAAAACACTTTTGAATGCATGCGTCGATCAAAGGGCGTAACTATGAGTGACATCACTATAGTCTCCAGTCGTTTATGCGATCCTTTTTACAAAAGTTTTTAAAAATTGTGTTTTTATAGATTTTCAATACATTTCTCATTTAAATCGCTTTTACTATCATTTGATTTGATGTGAATTAAATCAAAATCTGAAGAGAAATGAAACCAATGATTGTGTTTAACAATAATTTCATTTAATGATCAAAAAATCTTTTGTTATAAATGTTTTACAAATGATTTCTTATATTTATTGATAAAATATACACTTTTTTAAAAAATAATAGAAGTCTTAACGCAATAATAGTTTTTGCAAATAAAAGTGAAAATAAATGTATTTAATGTTTATTTTCTATTCAACGCAGTCTTCTTCGCCTGCCATGAGTTGAATCGATTGAACGCCACTTGGATTTGATTCAACAGATGGGCCGACAGCTAACCGTTCAAAACGACAAAAACAAATTCAAATTAAAACCATCGAAAAAACCAATTGATTGACACAAAAAACGTGTCAAACAATACATACATCTGTCGTATGATATTCTCGACTCAGTTTTTCGTGAAAGGGTTGGAGTTTCACGTATTGGAACCGCTCTAACGTTGACTTCATTTGGTATAACTTGTCCTCTATTTGGGGAGTCGTCGCCGGAAAACAGGACCAAAAATGTCGTAACAATTCATTCAAAGCTAAAGTCAAGTTCTTTAGCTCTTTCTGGACATCGAGCGGTACCTCGTCTTTGAGGTTAGTTCTGTGCGATGTCTTCATAAGAGCACCGCCAGGAGATAACTCGCTTAAGGCAGATATGGCCGACGCAGAGGTCAGTGAGCTCTGACAACGCGGCCTCCAATTGGTCACCAAATTTTTCATTTGAAAATACGAATGAAACGCATTATTATCTGAATTATTGTGATTACTGTCATAGGAATAGCTATTGTTATAGATATCACAGTTATCGCCATTAGGTATGGGACCCGACAGATAGCGATCGCTATTAGTTATGTTAAGAACTGGAATCTTAACGCTTTGACTATCGCTTTGCTGGAGGTCTTCCATTTGTGTCATCTCTTCGAGTCTCAACTTTTTGATGCGTTCCCTCTCTTTTTGGACCGCAATTAGTTCGTTGTCGTCAATCACTGGAGTGACTGTTGTTGTCATTATTTTTGCCTTTTTGTTGATATTGCCGTTAAGTACAACTGGAGTAGGGTTTGCAGAGCCGTCCCCTTTGTTTCTATTAAGACATGCGTCCAAAACCATAATCGAGTGGTGATTGAAACGCTTTATTAGCGCCTGATTTGTATTATTCGACAAATGGTTTAGACTATCGTTACGACGACTATCGGTCTCATCGGATGTGTCTGAAGTGAGACCCACTCTGTCCTCCATCGATGACAAGTCAATGAAAGGGTCGACAATACCCTTACGTAATGCACTTTCGATATCATTTTTAGAGCAGTCGATAAAGAAGTCTTTTGACGACGTATTGCGGTCTCTATGGAAGTAATGTGACTGAAAGAATCGCTGCCAGAAGTCCTGTTCCGATACTTTGTGGGGAACGCTCTCAAAGTGTTTCCTTTTGACGGCCGGATATGTGTTAAAAATGGCTTCAATTATCTCTTTAGTGATATTGTATTTAATGCCATTACATCCGTCGACCTGTGGCTGAATGTCAGCCAAAAAGGCCGCCGAAACCCCTACTGACTGACCATTTGAATCGGTTTTCTCTGTAATTATCAATCAATGGAAATACCGGTCAAAACATTTGCATTTAGTTTACTATTTGTTTGTGATTTCATTAAAACCAAAGACTTATATCTAATCAAAAACTAATTCATCGAAAAAAGTGATAACAGAACTGACTTTCAATGAATTCAATGCCAAACAAATCCTAATTATCTTTATATCAGAATAGTTTGCATACCTTTGGCCTCAATTAGTTTATTGGACGCATAATTGGCCCAAAACTCTTCGGCGGGAATGATATTAGAGGTGACTAACTCTTTATAGAGACGGAACAGTTCCGGGTCTTCGTTGAGTATACGACTCTTCTCTTCAATTTCTTTGGACAGTTTTCTCTTGAATTTAGGCAATAATTGCTGTAAGAGTTCTTTGACTTCATTTCTATCGTTGAGTTGACTTTGATTTCCGTTAGGATTAACGAAATGAAAGGTATCGGACCCGCTCTCCAACACTACCTGCAACTGAATCTTAGGCTTTCCTTCCGGTGATATCTTCTGAGTCTTGATGTCCGCGTATTTGTGGGAAATAGTGAACGAGTCCTTCCCGTTATGCATCCACGCCATCCGTTCAGACATCATGTAAAGAGTTCCGTCATTTTTCTTAACCCTAACGTATTCCACAACTTTGAGGACGTCTTCCGAAGAAGTCGTCATTTTTATTGCCAAACGATATTCACCTGATTTTCAAATTTATAATTACTTTTAATAATTCAAAATTAATTACAAATATTTCACTCAATTAACCGAAAACTCAAAACAATTTCAATTAAATACAATCGACTCTAAAATTCAATAAATATTTTGGAGAAAAAAAGTTTAAAATTAATTATTTTTAAACTAAAAGTTGAAACAAAAACAAAACAAAAACAAAATGAAAATATTTTCTCTAAAATAATATTCAAATCAAAATAATTGAGAAAATGAGTGAAAAGTTTGAGTAAAAGAGTAAATGAATTGAAAATAAATGATAATTAATGCGAGCGTTGATTGTATTGATATTTTATGTCCAAAACCATAGGAAAAACATTTGTCTGTATTTTGAGTATTGGTTAGCATTGAATGGATTCAGTGTTAGACTCACCCAACAGTTCAATACGTTTTTGCAAACAATTTATTTATACTTTTATTTAAACTAAATCTGAATTAACGATAATTTGGCTCAAAATTGATGTCATATCTATTGCCGACAGTTAGTTACGTCTTGTGGTCAACAATTTGTATCAAATTATTTGTTTGTTTGTCCGTAATATACGTTTAACCGATGCCTTGGATGACAATCGATTGTCGGTCAGCCATAAGACAGTGTTTGACTGCTTTGACTGCACTCATACACAGTATGGCGTAATTGCTATACATTTTGTGAGCCATTGAAACACAATTGCATTGAAAAATATGTGGAAAAGCGTAGACCCTATTCCAATACTCACTCCTATCGGGACTGAACATTACCACTTGTGAGGGAGCAATGCTTTTACATGACGATCAGGGGTAGTCACAAACTAACCAATCAAATACAACAACACTATTTACAGTCAAACGTCAGTTATCTAGCACAAAAATTACTATTCAATCACCTTGATAATTTCACAAAATATTTTGATTGCATAAAACTTAAACATGTTTACTTATTTGATTTACACTATGTTATTTTGTGATTTTGATCAAGAGCAATAAATAATCTCGGTGTTCTTATTGGGGTGTTTGGTCACATTATGATCGATACTAGGGCTGGAAGTTCTGCTATATTGCCAGACATGACATCCAACGACATAAAAAAGAGATAAATTATTGCTTGGAATCGAGAAAATCATTTTTTCCAATCATTTTAAACAATTTATTTTAATTCAATTATAGATTTGATTTCAATAAAAATTATTGATTAATAATCGTTGAAATTGAGAGAATCATTGCATAGTTTCACACAATTGTCTTCTTTTCATTAATTCTGAATAAAATGCAATTTTTGTTAACAATTTTTACCACAAAATTTCATTTTGAATAATTAATTTAACCTGGAAAACAATTATTCACTTCACTCAAAATGTGTAACCATAGAAGCTTTTTGTTGGAATTTTATTTTGGCCTAGATTATTTAGTCTATTTATCATGCAATTTCACGTAAAAATGATTAATCTTGTCATTTGTTAATACTTTTATTTGATAGAAAGCAATGAATATATTTGTGTGTATTTTCCCAGTCTTTGAGATTCAATGCTTTTCTTACAATTGTTTTGTTTGCGAATAAAAGCAATAATTTTGTGGAAAATAAATGCATTTTTCAAAACCAATTCAATTAAAAACAATTAATTTCCTTAAAATTTAAAAGTCTTTAAATATTATTAATAAATAACGTAAAGACTTTGACTACCCTTTCAGTCATTTTCAATACGGAAATCAATGAGCATTTGAGGCAATACTTGAGGCAATAAAACGCTATAATTGATGTCATAACTGATATGATCCGATGTTTGGCTAAAAATATGTTTTGATTTTGAATTTGTTGTCAAATAATACGGAAATAATGGAAATCAATACCGAAATAGCTTTGAATGCAATCAAAAATAGTTTTACTAATTATAAAAACTTTGTTAAACAAAATCCTTTGATCGCATCCGAAGTAGAGTCGGCTTTGCGTTGGATTTCGTATTTAATTACAGGTATTTAATACACAAATTGTGTAAAAACCACTGAAATTCATATTTGATACTAATTTTTGCCTTCATTTTAAAGCAACAAAACTAAACAAGTCTCACATAATCTCCGAATTATTATATTCCTGTTCATCCCTTTTGTCTCTTTTTAATGACACGATTCTGAGGAAGTCCTACGATATTCGGATCAATTCCGTCAGTATTTTCCTCGGGTTTTGTCTCAATTTCTTAACCAATAATTGTCTTATTTGTTGTCCAGAACTCAATTGTGGAAAGTCTTCAGTTAGTGTTAGCTATCATTGAATACATTCAAGTCTTCTCTGAATTCACCGCAAACCGAGTCTACGGAACGTTTGGCAAATGGGTTGTCGTTACTGTCATTCAGATAACTAAGTATTTGACCACAAATTGATTGTTTCAACGAATACTTAAGATTTGATTTATTAATAGAGTTGTGATTCGATTAATACTTCTTCTGAAGTACAATCAGGGCCTTCAAAGACATCAATTGGTGCCACCGTTGGACCGGTCCAGAGATCTTAGCCTTCAGTCTTCTCCCGAGTGTTCCAATGGTTTGATTGTGAGTGAAGTTCGCGAAGAAGATATTGAATCGACGACTTTCAAACTTAAACGAACCGGTCGTGTGTTGAGGACTATAGAGAGCGCACCCCCTCGTCCACAGCGGACGTGGCTCTCGCCTGAAGACAACTTTCAAATTAAAAGAATTTTAGATAAACAGAAACGAACAGCTCTTCCCTCAGAATTGTCTGACATTCAAATCATTGGCGAAGTTTTACATATTATACGACCGGTGGCTCACTTGACAGCTATCGCAGGTTTTGGTGTTGACTCATGGACTCCATATCTGGTGTCATTGGGTCTGGACGTGACTTCTTTGCGTCTATTGAGTGATCCGCCGACAAAACTCTGGAATTTCAACGAAAGGATAGAATTGAGTCAAAGATCTTTTGCTCTTCTCTTATATTTGTTGAGATCTCCCTTTTATGACAATTACACAAAACAGAGAATACTCTCAATAATGAGATTTATGTCGAATCACATTCCGCTCTTCGGAAGAATAATCCGACCCCTAATTGAATATCTGCCGGAATGGCAAAAGACATACTTTTATGTATGGAATGTCTGATGTCTATAATGTTTCAGTTCTTGTTTTTTCTATCAATAGATTTATATATAATTTCTTAAAATAATTTTTAATCAAATTTTGTTTAAATGACTTAATATTTATTTGTTCTCTAATTATGTATTTGAAGAAAGGATTTAAATAAATGACTGAATATTTTTCTAAAGGTTTTAAACAAATAACAATAAATATGTTAATGGATTAGAAAATTAGTTTTTGATACAAATTCTAAACATTTTCTTATTTTGGATCAAAATTTGTTACTTTTTATGTCAAAACATATTATTGGGTCAACACTTTCAATGATATACTGTTTTATTTGTTATTTGAAAGTTATTTTGTCGAACCCGGAACTGTGTTGACCCCAATCCCTGACCTAAACCTAGACCTATACTCTGATTGCTTCGATTTTTGGCAAACTTTTTGCCACAATTTGTGGGTTAATCCTCTGATAAATTAAAATAAAAGGGAATCTTCTGCTGAAAAAAATTCATTCGATCGCAAAAGTCTTCTAAAGTTAGTTTGAAGTCAAATATTTCTGAAAATATTGTCAAAAATGAAGAAAATGTTTGTAAGTATTGATATTTTTATTGAATGAAACTTTTCATTGAATTTTATAATTGATTTCAATCTTTTTAAACAGTGTTTAACCGTAATATTGTATCTGACAACCACTCCAATCAGAGCCACACTACCGCCGTTCCCGCGGCTGCCAGACGTCAACACATTAATGAATCCAATCCTCGAAATGATTCCAATCAACGGTAGAATTAGTTTCAACGACCAGACCTTCAATTTTGGTGATCCTAATGCGGTTCCCCCCCAGACGGGAGACGTTTCTTCATCGGAAGGACGATCGCAAGAAGGGGACAGCTCTCCGTTAGGGACATTACCGGCGGTCTCAACCCCTTTGCCAAACTTTAGCCAAAACACGTTTCAGTCGGCGATACCTAATTTCCAATCATTCAACTCTCCAGACATGAGGTCGAGTCAACCGAATCCACAGAACTTTGAGTTGACTTCATCTCAATTTGATTCCCTCCTCTCCAATACGAGACCCCAAATGGCAAACAATGCCTTCAATCAACCAATTGCTCAAAGCTTTCAGACGCGAACTCCTAGTTTTGGTCCTCTTATGACGAATACCTCTCCTTTCAATGCTAACAATTCTGAGCGCCAGAGCATCGACTCGAGAATCCCGAGCATTGAATCTTTGATCTCAAATATGGTCAGAAATGGTCAGAACGTGGGATCAGAACAACAAAACTCGCAAATCTTTACATCAGGTCTTCAGCCGATGTCTTTCAATGTCGTCCCTCAGAACCAAGAATTCCGATCAAATCCTTTCGAAACTTTTGAATCAAAAGTTCCGACGATTGCCGACTCATTTGCCACAAACACCTTTCCTCAGACTCAAAACATGGCGAACAACCAACAAAATAGTCCCGTCTTAGAGATAAGTGTTGGCCCACAAAATCAAATATCAGGAAACGTTCCTTTCAATCAACAAAACTTTGATTCGAGATCCCCTTCCCGTCCATTCGAGCCCTTATCCACACCTCAAGAGATGAACTCGAATTCTGGTCAACAATTTGGTCAGACATCTGAGCAAGCTAATTTTGGTCCTCTTATATCTGAAGTTCCTCTTCAACCCCAAGACGTTCGACCGAATCCCGCGAACCCAAGGGATCCGATCTCTAGAATACCTGATTTGGTGACTCTTTTGACCCCAAACGGGGCAATGGATCGACAGATCGAACCCACGTCACCAAACTTTGAAGGACCAAGACCACCACCACAATCATTCAACTAATAGCTCGTTAATCTATTATTCAGCTAATAGCAATTAACTAGATCATTCAATTAATAGAAAATCACTTCATTTGTATTATAAATAATGTTTTAGAGAAGAAAAAATAAATTCTATATTATATTCATAAAAGAGTTTTTCATTCATTCATTCAAATCGACGAAATTGAAGGAAAAAATTCAATTGATTTTTGGTTTAAGATTGGGTTCAATTGAGTTCAGTTGAGTTCAAATCCATTTAAAGTTAAGTTTAGTGTTAACCCAATATTGACCGACAGATGGCGTTATTATAAATTATTTGACTTTTGTTTTGATTCGAGTTTTCAGTTGAACTCAAAGCAGACAAACGACTCAACGCTTGGATTAAATCAAATCTTAAGACTATTTTTGTTTGGATTAAATTGCAATTCAATGATGTCTTGAGCCCGACATTGCATTCATCGACATATTTAACCACAAATTAAAGACTAATCAATAGAAACATAAAACAAATAAAAGGTTTTTCACTTAATTTTCAAAATTGACTAAAAAGTGACGAAATATTTGAATCAAAAGACAATAAACGCATTAAAAACATGTGTTTTATGTCATGAATGAAGTTATTTAAACCTTTGACTCATTTATTGTCTTATTTGTGATATTAGACTAAAGACATGGATTCGTGGGGCGACACGTCTGTCAATAACACATCTTTTGGATCGTATAACAACTCATTCGGTGGAAACACATCCCATAACCACACGAACAGCGGTGGGAGCCGTCAATACCTATCCATTAGCGCTCAGTTGGAGATCAAAGGATTTTCGGCAGAAATTGACTGCAATTCCATTAGAGCCCGATTTGGTAGATATGGAAGAATAGCCCGCATTGTCATCGACCACAGTATGTGATGTCTTGAGCTCTCATTTGTCTAATGTCTTGTCTCTAATAGGGTTCGATGAGGACAAGGCTTTCTGTTTCTTGGATTATGAAAGCGATTTGAGTTGTGATCACGCGATCAGAATAGAGAACAATAAGAAAGTCGACGGAAGGACTATAACCGTCCAAAAGAAGAACAACGACTCCTCTGACTCTGGAGGTCGAAAGCGTCAGAGAACTGACGATAACAATACGTCCTCTAATTGGGGCTCAAATAACAATAACGACGATTGGGGTACCTCTTCTTCCGCCAACAATAGCAATAGTTGGGGTGACTCTAATGGCAGGGGTGGCGGCGCAGGAGGTCGAGGAGGTGGCAGTGGGTGTCGTAGTTGTGGAGAAGACGGACACTTTGCAAGAGAATGTCCCAAAGGAGGAGGCGGTGGACGCGGCAGAGGAGGTGGCGGTAGAGGCAGAGGTTGTTTCCATTGCCAAGAAGAGGGACACTTCTCGCGAGAGTGTCCTAAAAAAGGAGGCGACGGAGGAAGAGGTCGCGGAGGTCGAGGGTTCGTCTCTTTTCTCATAATTGCTATCCTTTTCGACAAATGATGAGAAGAAATGCTAAACAAATATAAAGACCGACAGTTTGTTTGCAAACTAATGCGGACCAAAGCATAGGGCCATCTGATGACGGCTCACATCTCATTCATTTGCACTCAAATTGAAAATATTTTATTGATTTTAATTGAATTGCTTTAGTGGTCGCGGAGGACGTGGCGGTGGAAGAGGAGGCGGCTCTTCGTGGGGCGACGATAACGCCGGTAACACAAGTAGTTCGGCGACTACTACTTGGGATGATTGGGGTACCACTGATACCAAAAGTTCTAAACCTGCTGTCGATGATTGGGGCACAACCAGTACCACTACTGCTACTGCAACTCCGGGTCCATCTAAGGCCTCAACAGGTGATGACGATTGGGGCACTTCTTCAGACGCAGCTCCAGCTCCGGCTGCCATTGATTGGGGATCTGTTATAAAGCCTGTGACAAAAAGTGAGGAGCCGTGGAGTGCAGGCAGTGGTGCTTCCAGTGCTGCCGCTCCGGCCAACGACGACGACGGCGGCTGGAATTGAGTCCGTAATTGTGATTCGACATTAAGCATGAATTTAATCGACAATTAATGACAAAAAATGAAAATATATTTGAATGTAAATAATGTTCTGAATTGTGACCAAAAAATCTATCGATCGCTAAGTCTTTACATCTAATCGTTTCACTGAAAACCCCTTAATTTGAATGCTTTTCATTCCACAAAACTATTCAATCATTTAATCATTTTTTTCGCATTTAATTCAAATAATTATTTTATATCTTATTCTGAGAATCAATTAGTTATGACTTTGAGCTCAAAATTCATTTCCATTAAAATATTTTCGACTTTTCCTTCAATTTTCTGATTGAAAACTTCATCTAAAAACCCATTGATTTCTGATTGAGTTCTTCATTTTTAACCAATTTTTTCCCTTAATTTACGACAAAATGACTATAAATTGATATTAAAATTAAAAACATTTATTATAATTGACATCATTTTAATCCTTTAGTTTTTTGACTCAATTAATTTATTTCGATTCTAATCGGAAACAATTTGAAAATCAATTCATTGAATAAAAAGTTATCAAAGGATGAAAAGGGAACCAAACAATTGGTTCCAGACTTGGAATTATGAAAAGTGATGTAAAACTTGGAAAAAGGCATTAAAATGAAATGAAATCTCGAGATACGAAACAAATCGACTGACATATCATATCATTGTATGTCTTCTCTGATTAGTCCCAAAAAATGCTGAAAATATTTTTTGAATTAAAGAGCATTTGATTCAATATGTAATAAACGGATATGAATTGAATTTATTTAATCAAATTGAAAGACAACTATAATTGTTTGAGACATCAACTCAAGAGTCAGAGTCAGACTTATCTACTTTAAAGCCTGTCTGACGTGAGCGGAGACGTAATGCACCGAAAAATGAATTTTAAACTTTGATTTCACTCAAAAATATCAAAGTTTTTGTTTTGAAAAATAAATTCAATTTGTGTTTCAGACGTAATCATAATTTCGATATTTTTTGTGAAACTGTTCTTATGTTTCAAACGAAACAAATGTTTAAATACGAAATCATATGGAAAATAGTCATTCGATTTATTCAATTGATATCTTCGTGATTGAAGTCACGTTCGCATTGAGACAACTGTTGCCAATAATTTGATAAAAAAAAGCAGACATTCCTTCATGTAGTAAGACTGGAAAACCCGTCCCGATCTGTCCATTAGTCATTAATCACCCAAACATATCAATTAAAGGGAATTCCAAGGTTTTCTTGTTAAACAATAACAAGTAAACAAATATAATGATAGTTTTGTACCTCATGTACTTGATTTACCTTGATGGCTTTTCGTTATAAGTCTATTTTTTAGGTTTCAATGATATTCTGACCTTTTTTGAGAGAAAATCCTTCAGATACTCACAAATTCTTATCTCACAAATGATTTTCATATCATTTAAAAGACAAATGAATTGTTTGACCGTTTCTTCCAAATAATATCTTCAATGACTTAATTGACGTGAAAAAGGAGTTACGATAATGAAGTCCAGACCTAACATTTAATGTCCAGTATTTTTATCGTAAACGAGAATTTTTTTTCGTTTGTTTGATGAGATATCTGTCCCATTGTTTTCGACTAATCAGTATTTAAGACTTTGAGAGACAATTATCAGACAATTAATGTTTGGCCAGAATTTAATCAAATTAAGGGAAAACCATCTGAAATGGCATTCTTTGAATTGAGTTAATTGACTTATATTGTGAACAAATATTTGCAAATATTTTTAAAATTGTCGGATGTTTTGCCTTTTAATCATTAGTAAAGACACGAAAATCCAATTAAAGTTGTATTTTAAGCGAAAGTTATTTTATTTGAAATTAGTTATACCTCAACAGTTAAACTCTGGCCATACATCACATTAAAAGCCCGTTATTTCTACAATCACTGAATTGAATAATCGTTTTTGAATTTTATTTCAATTTAATATCAAATTCTTGAGAAGGGGTTTAAAAACCGTTTCGATAAGAAATACATGTCTTCAAAGAACTGGTCAGAACTCAATATGAGACCCAAATGTGATGTCCCGAGGCATAAGAATTCTCAATTCTGAGCTGACATTAATCAACCGACGATTAGAGCAGTAAATATGGCACAAGTAGTCAGTAGTTAAATCCTTGAACATTTATGCTCCGGTTGAGAAACCCTTCACTTCTCTCAAGAATTTTATTTCTGTTTTCTAATTAAACGAAGTTTTATATCAGTTTTTGAGACAAAAAACGGATAAGAATTTGAGAAATAGTTTTCAATATAATTCAGTCATTTATATCATAGAAAGTAAAATAAATTTCAGGAAAAGTTTTTTTAACGCAATTTATTTTGATTTCGTTAATTAATTCGTTGATTATATCGAAACAAAAATCGTTTTCAAGTCTTCAGTAATTGAGAAAAGTTTTTGAAAAGCGAATCAAAAGAATCCAATTAAACATTAGATCAAAGGGAGAGTGAGATAAGGGTTAAGAAGAGGCTATCGATCGCAACAAATGTTGTTTGACTTTCAGCTAAAATCCACTCTTTTTTCGCATCTATTCTTCTGAAGCAACTGTTAATTCGACTGAAATCTGTTAATTGTGATCCAACTCTGAATGTCTGTCCACAAACCAAACCTTATTGACTCGATTTACTCATTTATTTGTCAGTTGGGATCTATTTGTTGTTCAACAGATTCCGTTCAATCGATTTGTTTCACAAATATTTTCACAAAACAATAAACTCTAATATACTTTAAATCGTAATAAACTCGCAATTAAATGTCGAGAGTTGACTATAGCTCATTTATTTTCACATTAATTAATTTAATCCATTTAGGAGTGTTAAAAGAACCTTAAAATTTGATCTTAGTTTTAGTGTCTGGATTTTTTTGTCTCCCTAGAATTACTGAGAAAATAAAAAATTCACTAAAAAACAAGAATATGTTATTTGGAACTTGAATGGCTTAATATATGATTAAGGTCAAATTTGTCAATAAGCATAAGTCATTTATTGATGATTAACTTGATAATTTGTTTGATTGAAAACATAAATGTTGTGGGGATTCAATTAAAAGAAGAAAACTTATAAAAGTATTAATTGTTTGGTATTATATTCTGCAGATTATTCTGAATAAGTCTGAAAGTTGTTTGAGACTAAAGTTGTTTAGAGAGGGATAATAGAATGATCATGCTCAACCCATGCTCAACTCATGGATAAACAGGCGAATGAGAGGAACATCAAAACAAAATAAGATCAATAGACGAACAAAGAGTGAAGAAAATCAATAAAATAAAGTAAATCTCAGATATATTAACGAAATAGAAATAAGAGTCGAATGACTTCAACAAAAGGTATATAATATTTATTGTGAAGAATATATTGTTAAGAGTTATTACATTCAGTCTTCAAATCTAGGAATCAGTGAAACGATTAACAGAATATTATTCAATGCTTTTATATTTACTTTTTATTTGATTTTTTGACCTCTCAATCGATTTAATGATTTTCAAGTTTGAGTTAATATCTAATCATTCAATCCTTGCAATAATTGGCTTAAAGTCCATAATTCATCGTTTGATACAATATTTTTGATAGGCTTTCGGTTCGATAACCAAAACCATATTTATATATAAACCCTAAGCTTTCAGACAAGTCGTAACCGAAACAAATCAGTAATTTGTAGAAAAAAATGAAAGTAATTTGTGATATGCTTTCAGAAC
This sequence comes from Tectocepheus velatus, assembly GCA_034700625.1. NCBI lineage: Eukaryota > Metazoa > Arthropoda > Arachnida > Sarcoptiformes > Tectocepheidae > Tectocepheus > Tectocepheus velatus. Next base: position 15,459 of record JAQIXV010000094.1, read on the forward strand.
ATATTAAATATCAACACTTCCTCATAAAATACAGAAAAAAGTCAGAATATGTGAGACTTTTCACGAATTCAATGAACTGTTTCCCCATCAGTTTTACAATTATTAATACTCTCATCTGATTTGAGATTAGACTTTCAATTGAAGTAAACCCCCAATGAATTTACGTAAAGGTATAATAGACTCACAACTTGTCAGTTGTGTCACTCAGAGTCTGAAGGTTTCTATTTATAATTTATATAATTATTACTAACGATTGATATTTGAATTAAAATTTTGATTCCTTCGTAAAGTTATTACTCTCGAGTCTCTACTATCTATAGATTTGGTATTATGTTGTAGAATAGGAGTATTAAGTAGTGGTCGACGTGACTCATATCTGGTGCATATATTACATATGGTATGAAAAAATAAACAATAACTCGATTTGTTAGTACTTTTACTCAATTAACAGTAATTTGAATATGAAATGTATTCCCCTTTAAGGCTGAGTTCTCCAACATATGATGATTTGACGTCTTTTAATGAAATTATTTTATTTTTATTCATTTCATAATCGAATGAATGACTCAAAAAACTTCTAAAATTAGTTCTGAAGAAGTATTTTGTGGTCAGCATTCGTGCCAACGATTATTTGATAAATCGATAGATTAGTTCTTCTCTTGTTTTTAGATAAACTTTTTTTCCATATTTTCTTCGAAATACTGTGAACTCAGTCACGAAAATTCAAAACAGTTTTATCTTTGAGTCAATTAACAAAACTTTTATTTCTGTCCCAAATTTCAACACTTTTTACTTCCATTCCATACATTCTATAATAAAATCCAATTATTTTATTCTTAAGTTTAATGCTTTAAATCCTTTTATTTTCATATTTTCAAAATATTTTAATAATATTTTTTGAGCTAAAAATTTGTTGAAATCTATTTATTTAATGAAAACGTTGGTAACAATTCTTCGGTCATCAGTTCACTCATCACTTCAAATAAGTTAGACTTATTTGAAATTTTAAGCTCCTGTTCAGAGCTCAGGGCTTTTGACTTTCTGTTTTCAAGGCTTTACAAAAAGATAAAACCTCATTAAAATCAGTTTTAATTTAATCAACCATTCTCATTCCTTTCATGAAGTCTCCAAAAGTTGCTGGCTTCTTATTTTGTCAAATTTTACACCAATAAAGTTGTGAAACTTGGAGTTGTAGTCAAACATATTTATTGAGAAATTGGAAACATTGAACGCAATAAAGGATTATAGAGTTTTATAACAGTTTTATATGATTTCAAAGGAAGTGAAATACATTTTCGACCAATTTGACCTGGTCAAATACAAGGTTACAAATATAATGTTTCTGGGAATAGTTTTTTTGTTATGACTATTAGAGAAAGAGTTATATTTCATATTTCCAATTAGTATTCTCAAATGTCAAATTTATATTGTTTACTAATAATAAATTATCTTAAATACTTTAATCATCGTACATTATTGTACTTTATCCAGCAAATGTATACAATTATTAATCGATATATTTTATTATAAACAATGAGACGTAAGCTGTAAATTTCAATAATTTCCTTGAAAATTGATTAAAATTAGAACTTGTAAATTTGATACTTGATACTTGCACATTCCATCCAACATTTTGATTGTAGCTCTTTTCCAAATAAGAAGAATTGTAAACGAATTTGAGTCAGTTTTTCAATTTTCAAATTTTATTTTTATTAATAACTTTTAATCTGTATTTAAGACAAGTATCGTAAGTCATATCTCATTCTTATTATTATTAATTTCATGACAAATATCACCAAATAATTCACAAAATAAATACGCTAGGTCAAAATTTTCAAATATATTTAACGTCGATTCGAAAGCACAATAACTCAAAACAATGTTTTGAAAGACTTTTAAAGTGTTTTAAAAATTAATTAATTAAGTCATCAAATGATGTTTTGAATGGTTTGGGGAACAGACTTGAGATTCATAAAGAGAGAGCTAATGATATAAATATTTATATCTTGGATAACATTTTGACATTGAGTCGGTTTTTTACGACAATTAAAAATAAATTACCGAAAAATGTCTGAAGAACTCGAATCTGATTTCAAACAACTATTCACGAAATCAATTGATTCAAACAAAAAATTCAAATCTAATAAAAAATTAAAAACAAATTTACATTAATTACAAAAAAATAAATTATTTAAATAAATTAAAGACTAATTGGTTTTTTGTGATAAATTATCGCCTCCTCCGCCTCCCGATTCCACCGAAGTCCCTTGCCATATTCAAACCCATACCCGACTTGGCCGCCAAGGCTGCGGAATGGCCGCGATCTGTACCGAGACCGAGACCAACCCGTTTCTCTCTATTTAATCAAACAATATATGTGTTAATAAGGCAATAGGTTTTCGCTTATAATCTTAAATGTCATTCAAATCAATGATATGTATGACGAGAGTCGACACATACTCAAGCATTTGTTGGGCTTCTCGTAAACCGTAATTATCTTCTCTCAAAAGTCTCACAATATTTAAGAAGTTTTCGAGTTTTTGTCGATCGCTGTCTCGGTTTCTAACAATAAAGACATATAATTATAATTTTACCGCAAATTAATCAAAACTTTTTTTTCATCAAATGATTTGCTGTGCCTTCAAAATATTGTAATTATTAGTTGAAAACTCGATCTGAAATTTGCAAGTATAATAAAATTGATACTTTCTAGTTGTGAGTCTAGAAAGTGACTCTATTTTTAACTGAATCTATATCTAAGATAAGTTTTTATAAGAGAAGTGGACATACCTTTTGTCTATTGAAAACGCGGAGATCAATGAAATATAGATAACCGAAAGGATTATAGCGATTGAGACACACTTTTCTCCGTTGAAATTCATTTTCTGTTGAAAGAGATGAAAGAAAAACTGTTTTTCAGAACTGTTTTGTTATTAGCACTTGACTTGAATTTATGGTCAATTGAAGAGTTGATAACTAAATTAATTACACGATAGAAACCATACCATTATTTGTTGATATTTGAAAACTTCAAGTAATCTCAATAATGAGATGAATATAACTGTTATTTAACATCAAATATTTGGTTCGGTATCACAAATGATAGCAAACAGAATGGGTTCAAACTTTATATACTCTTTCAAAGCAATGCCTCAAATGTCTTACAGTTTGGAAAGTTATGAGTCAGTCACGAGACTCAGTGCGTCAAACGAGGCTCACAACCAATACTCAGCCTCTAATGAGGTTTAGCACTATATTCATAGAAAACCATTGAAAAGAATAATAATAATAATAAAGTCATTTCAGACATAAGAAGAGAATCATATAATTTAATCAGTTATACGAGACTTTCAGGACTTCATCCGCTGATGAATATTAATTCTGAGCATAAAAAAAGACAATGAAATATATTTTAAGCAAAAAATATAATTATGTATTTGTTTTAATTTAATAGACTTTCAGTTCAGTCAACAGAGGGTTAAGAATATTCTGGAGAATTGTTTTAACGACTTATTAGTATATCATTTAATTGATAACAAGTGTTAATGAGTCGTAAAATTTATTCATTATTTTTGTTAATTTAAATTCTGGTCATTCTTTGAGTTAATAGTTTTTGTGATCATATATATTACATAAACTTAAATACATATTTCACGGATATATAGGTTTCTATTACTTTGTTGTTGGCATAAAAAGAGCCAATTTTGCAGAACTGAGTCCTTTTTTCCACAAAAATTTCTTATAAAATATTATATTCAATATCTTTGATATCTATTTACTTGAGGATCGGTTCGCGTTTCTCTCATTTCTCTTCTCTTTTAAAGTTTTTCAAAAAACAGTTCAAACACTCGTTTTATTTACAGATAGAGACATCTCTAATACTTATCAATATATAATATAATCGTCTGAATATTTGTCGACTCTTTTGTGTGAATCGATGAAAACTTTAGCTTAAAATGGGTTTAGCTTTGAATAAATATTTAATATTGAAAGAATTGTACACTCGTTTTGAAATATTTATGTTTCTTTTGTTAAATTATTCAAGGTGTTTTCTTTTTTATTCTCATTGAATTAATGTAAAGGATCAGAATATTCTGAGCTTAAGTGAAAAGATTAAGTCGTTTCACACCTAAACTAAAGTTATTTATCGCATTGAAGTCAATTTGAATGTGAAAAACACTTTTTTTGTTACTATCGTTACATAATTTGTTTTTCGTCAGAGAATTAACTTTAATTCAATTGTTTTGTGACCTAATCTTTGGAGACATTATTAATCAAACGTTATATTGAATTCTAATTTCATTCAGTTTTTTGTTTTTTATAGTATTATGAGATTAGAGTCGAGTTCTTCTAATGATTATAATTGGGTTGAGGACTGATGTCAAGGGATGGGAATAAATTTTGGCCTTAGATCTGAATCTCGTCTACAAAAAAACAGGGAATTGAAATAATGTTGCGGTCTATCAATCTTTTTCTGCACTGAATTTTGTTTCACTTTTTTCATCCAATTTATCATTTGATAGAAAATAGTTTTTAAGAGCAAAACAAAGAACTTTTGAAGCGATTAATAGTTATTTTTGTGAACAACATTTGAACAACAAATCAGACAAAATCTGAACACAATTTCTATCGTTTCATACAATTGAACGGAACTATAAATTACTGACAATAGAAGAGATCTTTGTGTCACTTGAATGAGTCGTTTTACAAAACTATTGAAATTTTAATGAATACCAGAATATCGTTACAATTCTCTCATAAGTAATTCATTTGTGATTCAGACAAATGTCAATAATTAAATTGAAATTCAGTATTTGAATCAAGCAAGAAATTATTTTGAATTTTTGCCTCAAAGGTTACAAATAATTTATTCAATTACTGAAATGTCTTTTGAAATATATATAGCTTTTGTCAGATGTTTGAGTCGTTTTGTAATATCTCCGGAAATATTCAAAAAATTTAATTTTTATTCAAATAAGTGAACAGAATATGAAGTTTTGTTTTGTTATGTTAAGAATTTTTTGATTTATTCGATTTTTGAAGCCTAAAAGAATGTGCAAGTATATCTACTATGTAATAATCCAATGACTGTTTGCATATGTAATCTATAAAATATAAATTGAATTCAAGTATTTTTCAATTTTGTGTCTATTTCTTATGAAAACCTATAAACAACTTAACTTCATATACAGTAGAGCTCTTAACTAGGTAAACATGTCCAAAGAATTCATTGAATTTGACCCAGAGGAATTATACTGTTTATTTTTAGAATTTCGATTTATTTTAAAGAATGATGTTTCTAAATAATGACAACGAAAAAAAATTATTAATAAACTAATCAAGTCAAGTTAGAAAATACAATTGAATTCTATTATTTGAAATCTGTTATTGAGTTTTAATAAATTAATCGTTCAATGATTGGAAAAGTTTATTGGAAAGTCATCTTTTAAATAACATGATTATCTGATACATCTTTGCTAGTTTCAAGTGATCTAATAGCTTCGATATATGATCTAGTACATGTAGACGTTTAGTATATATTTGAATTCCCCAAAAGAAATCTTTTTTTCGACATAACTGTATAAAAGAGCATTTCTTTTAAACTGATTTTCCCGAGAGATTCATAAAAAAGAAGAAGTTTTTCCATAGACTTAATGATTTAGTGGCTCTTCAGAGCCACTACTCCTCTTATGTTACTTCGAGGGAAAGGCATAAATCAAAGTTAAAATTTTTATTTCATTTCATTCGTCACTCTTTTCAAAAGTCTTATTCAACATTTTGATCGAAAAACTGAAAATATGTTTCTGTTTTTGAGAGTATTTTAAATTATAGATAAGTTTTGAGATATCCAGAGATACCTAAAGTTTAATCATTTTTTTAAACTGAAAAATGATTCAAAACTTTTATGAAAATAATTTTTATTTGTCTAACATTTCTAATGATTTTGATCTGAAAATGAATTGAAGAGAATTTTGGTTTGATTTCTGATGAGATCTAATTGTAAGTCGGACTCGAGTTATACTCCACTCGTCTCTCGATTTGAGTCTTGTTCTCAGCGATGGTTTTGTCCGATGAAGTGATGTCTGAAAGCGTATCAAATAATTGCGAAACGCTTTTGATTTCGTATTGATTTGAGACATAGACTCCGATAATGACACCGACGCAGAGCGCGACACAAAAGACAATGGCATTAGTGATGTATCCCATCCTATAATTCAATTATATCTTCTATTCTTTGGATAATTCTGTGGAAAATTTTAACCCAAATATTAAGACAATTATCTCTAAAAAACTTTGAAATCAAACTGAAAACAAATTTGAATTGAATTTCAAATAAATGTTTAAAAAGGAGTTAAAACTCATATCAATTGTTTGTGCGTTCAGTCATTTCATTGATTAAAAACCAAATACATTCGTTTCGTTAGTTTTATTGTAATTAATTAGTTTTATATTCAAATGAAAGCCATAACTCTTTGGTACAGGTGCTGAAACGCTACTGGTTTACCAAGTTCATATAATTTTCATTTTATTTACCTCAGTTTTATAGAGCATAAAATTGATTCCAAATTATTTGAATTCAATGTTTACATAATATAAGGTTTTAATTAATTAAATCTTTTTCTGTAAGTTTCTATACAAATATAATTCAATTTAATTTGTTTTAAAATGTTTGCTATAATTCAAAATTCTGATGAAAATCAATGGAATTTTCAATTTAACATTTGAGAGAACCTCAACATAGAAATGGTGTGTTCAGCACAATATCATTGTATGTCTGAGTCTTTAGTCAAATATTGTTTGATAACCAAAATCGTCCGAAACCCACATAAAACAGATTTTAATTAAAAAACAATTTTTATTTTGTATTTGATTTTCATTTGAGTCATCAAATCGTTTGCGCGAATCTTCATTTGACTGAAAACCAAAATAATGTTTTTGTTTCTCTTTAGAGAAGAGTTGAATAATATATGGCTTTAATTAATCCAAAACGAGAAACACAAATGAGTGGACAGTACTCTACAAAAACATATAAACTGCATAAAATGTTTGCCAATCGATGACAACATTAGTATTGTATAACATTTTTAGTAAGTTTATGTGTTTAACATTCAGTGAATTGAGCGTATGTTCTGATAATATCAAAATTGTGCAAGAGACATGATTATGAAATTCTATGCTATCAATTCAAAACTGTTATAAACGGCAAAAACTTCATCAAAGATCCAAAGCATAGACTCTTGAGTCATGTCTCGAGTAATAAACCTTTTGAGCATTTCTTATGTTTTCAAGCGATAGAAGAAATAATAATTAATCAAAAAAATAATAATTACATTATATTAGCCTTCAATTTATTTTTGATAAAAAAGTTATTTTTTTCTCATAGAAACTTGGTATTATTTTGTTTTTCTTCTTCTAAGATTCCCTGACCTAATTTGTTAAATGCCTAGATCAATTTCTACTTGGGATCTTCGTCCTATTTTTTTTGTCCTAAAGAAGATTTGGTAAAATTAGTGATAATAGCTTTTGATTGACTTTTGTTGGCATTTATTATCTTTTGTTGATATTATTTGTCTCATCTTTTGACCGATATATCGGTTGAGAGAATCAAATAATCCTTTCGATCAAAACAATAACTTTTTCGCAATATTTTGTTCAAACTTTTGATTTATTTATCGTTTGATATTTCACATAAATTCTGTGTTTTTCTCAAAAATAGTTTAATTCAATATTCAAGTGATGACTAACCGATACTTTTCTTTGATTTTCATGTCACGTATAAGTGGACCGGATGAGAGACTTTCAATTCAGAGCCAATTTCTGATATAAAAGCAATCAATCAATTATTTTTGATTTGGGCCTTAATTCAAAAGTATATATCCAGCAAATAAGCTGTATTTCCATCCCATCCCTCCCTCCCTCTGCGCTATAATACTTTCAAATTATTTGATTCATTATTTGAGTCAAAATAACATTTGTTCCGATGATTATAACTCAATCATTGATAAGATTGAGAAAAATACCTTCAATTCAAAGAATATTTTGCAACAAATTTGAGGATTTAGTGGAGTTGAGTAAAGATCCGGAATATTCTTCCTGCAAAATACTAAGCTTTTTGCGTACTTTTTATTCTTTGTCATTCATTTTTTGAACCAGTTTTTTCCGAAAACAAAATTCAATGAAGAGTAACAAATGGAAAGTGTACTTAACAAATGACTTGGTAAAATAGACAATTTGAATTAATTTTGATTGAAGATTATTTGATATATTATTCTTTACTTAATTCTTAGAATCTTAGGCTTTATCTGAATTTTTTTGATGTAAATATTTGATTTGATTTGAATCTTGAATTTTGTTGAATCCATTTTATGGCTATTTTATGGTTTTGTTGATGTTTTATGACATTTGCAAAGAGTGACCCAAAATAGAAATATTTCGAAGAAAATAGTATTGAATAAAAAAATCTTTGGACAAAACGCTTAACTTCTCAGGAAATGGATATTTAATGTCAACAAAAGTGATCTCTGAAGACAAGTGTCAATTAGTGTAAATATTTGCTGTCAAAACATTTTTATCGTTGAATCAATTCTAATGAAAATATTAGATTCGATAATAAAAACAAAAAATACTTAACACCTAAGGCTTTATTGACATCACTTTGAAGACACTAACCATCACTCAGTCAAACATTATTGAGTTTTAAGAGGAAATTGTTATTTTTTGGAACATTTTTGGACAAATCAGAGAACAACTCATTTCATAACTGTTTGAGTATTTGTTTTATTCTTCAGTCAATAATATCCAACAAACTATAGCTTTGAATCTATAACTGAAAATGTTATTGACTTTTATGTTAACAAAATTCTGAAACAAAATCATTATTTTATTATCACTTTATTACAGAAACAAACTCACAAAAAGACTGACACTATTAGAAAGAAGTGTTTTACTTTGAGTTTAATATTGACTGTTATTACTGTTGAAAACTATAACTTTCTATTCGAGGCTCATATACTAATTCATATGAAACGAAACATTGATTAGAATTGACATTAAGACTATCATTAAAACAAGTTCTGAACTCACCTAAAATCCTCGATAAGCCTTATGTCAGATACAAAATAAAGCAAATCATCAAAAGCTACGAAAAACAAATAAATGATAAAATCAAAACTAATTGTGTTTTCACTTCAATAGGTATTCAATAAAATGTCAATTTATTTTTCAAACAAAAAAGAGAAGATTTGATTATAAACTAATTTTAATTGAAATTTTATATGATTTATATTTTGGTTTTGAATCAAATATAGTTTTATTTGATATGAAGGCGCCGTCATATCAAAGATTTTCAATTAATTTCACTCATTTTCTTTATTTGGATTGACTGGATGTCAATAAATTGAGTCAACTTTTGGCTAAAATTCTCAAAAAAACCTTTTGATCTGAAAATGAATTTGAGATAAAACCCGAAATGACTTTAATTACTTCAAGTCTTTCCGTTCAATTGATAACTATTTCTATTATTACACTTCAGAGACAATTACAACATTTAAGTCTAACTTCAAGGAAGACATGGAGTAATAGCTATGACTATATAGTAGTGGGCGCCGGTAGCGCAGGATGTGTAGTCGCGGCCAGACTTTCAGAAAACTCTAACGTAAACGTCTTATTACTAGAAGCGGGCGGAGCAGAGACTGTCGTATCTGATATGCCGGGGAACTACTTCTCTATCACTGGTAACCCAGAGTTCGATTGGAATTTGCCGATCACAGACCAGCCCAACATCGCGCGGACCTACACTCAACCGATCCACATGTCTGTCGGTAAAGTATTGGGCGGTTCCTCCACTTTGAGTGAGTATTGAATATAATTTGTTAAAAGTTATTGAAAATTATTGATCGAAAGGCGGAATGGTTTACAACAGAGGAAATCGAAATCATTTCGACGAATGGGAGTATCGCTACGGATGTGTCGGTTGGCGTTACGACAATATTCTTCAATACTTTCTTCGGGCGGAAAACAATACGGACTCAAATTATTTGCGCGAAAATGGAAGATATCACAACAATTCTGGTCCTCTCACCGTCTCTTCCGATTGGAATCATTTGAATGTTTTGCCTATTTTTAAGGATTGGATCGAAACGGCAGCGATGGCCGGATATCCCACTATTGATGTCAACGGTTTGTTCAGATATTAAATTAAATCTAATAATTGCTTCTTATTTGCTCTTCAATAGGACCGACACAATTGGGATCGACTTTATTCCAGCACACGATAAAAGAGGGCTCCAAAGTGACCACATCTTCCGCTTATTTAGTGCCGAATAGAAATCGAAGTAATTTAGATGTCGTCAGTCGAGCGATGGTCACAAAAGTACAGATCAATGGTATGACTGCGACTGGCGTTACATTTGTTAGAAATGGAGTTCAATATAACGTTAGCGCCCGACGGGAAGTCATATTATCTGCGGGTTTGGATAAAATTGACGCTTCATTTGAATTGTTTTTAATAAAATCAATGAACAGGTAGTATAGGGTCGGCTCAAATCCTTATGCTGTCAGGAATCGGACCCTCAGATCATTTGAATAGTTTAAATATAAATGTTGTGACAGACCTCCCGGTGGGCAACAATTTCCACGATCACACGTCAGTTGTCCTCTACTTTGATGTCCTAAACCAAAGCCGTACCTATGAATGGGTGGAAATGACGGTTCAGAATATCTACGACTATTATGTGAGACAAAGCGGACCCTTAACTATGTTCCCGAATGCGGCCACATATCAGGTGACGGCTGTTAACAATCAAAGCGATTGGCCGGACATCATGACTGAGATGACCAGAAGTAACAATTTGTGGCACAACCTGTCGGACATCACTCGACAATATGGCTCTAATGTAAGAGAATGGGAGGACTTCTGGCGACCGTATGTCGGTATAAATGATCGATAGCTACGGTCTAAAGGTTTTACTTATTTATTGAATTTGAAACAAAGGGCGAAGACTTATAATGATGTACACACAAATGGCCAGACCTCGAGCCAGAGGCACAGTTAGACTCGTGTCCACCGATCCCAATGTCAAACCATTAGTGGATCCAAACTATTTGGGAGACTCTTACGACATGGACTCAATCGTTATTGGACTCAGAAATATGATAACTCGTATATCAAGGATCGGTCCCTTCGCACGGCAGACCAAATTCATAGATACCACTGTTCCCGGCTGTAGGAAGTGCTCATACGATTCCTATTGTGATTCATATCTGCGATGTTTGGTTCGTCAAACAGCTCAAGCAGTTTATAGACAAGGTTGATTAATCAATTACCATGATTAATTGTTATTTAATTAAAATGAATTTCTAAAAACTTAATTTCAATTCAAAGTCGGAACCACTCGTTGCGGATCCGCTAATGACAGCAACGCAGTGGTCGATGAAAGGCTTCGCGTCAGAAATGTCCGGTCCCTGCGAGTGGTGGACTCCGGTATTATGCCTCAAGTGGTCAATAGTAACCATTTGGCCGCAACCGTAATGATTGCCGAATACGGATCTCAAATGATTAGAGAAGATATGAATTAAAGAAATATTTTATTCATTTAATTATTTTCTATAAAACGAATATTTATTACAATTGAAATCACAGTAAAACTTATAAATTGCAGAACAAATGTCTTTGATTTTGATGACATTCCCCTCAAATAATCCTCTTTTTAGAAGTGAATTAATGCACTGATTGAGGGCTGACTCTGTATTCTGTCTGTCATCGACTCTGAAGGCCATATCTGTTTCGCTTTCATATAATTTCATTGACTTTTCGGTAAAATTGAAGACAATTCTATGCGGTTCCAAAACTTTTGGCACATATCCCTTCACTGTAGGCAACTGTTCCTCACTTTTTAGTTTGAAAATAACGAATTAGAGTTTTTAAATGACCAAGTTCAATTCAATTCAAAATTATTGGATTATTTACTCGTATATTTGTGGTGAGCCACTCCTATCCGTAAAGATTGACTCTTTGTTGACGAGTTTCCTATTGGTCCGGATGTGTCTTCTGCCCAATATTTTACTCAATTCTGTACCACTTATGTCGAGCACATTCCCGATGTTTCTCTGATCTGAATTTAAATTGATTTAATATATTTTGACAAAAAATGATAAACTTTTCAATACTTTGAAGTCTCAATGATTTTAATGTCTCTATTGATATGAAAAATATGAAAATCAATAAACAATTTGAGGAAATGGACATAATTTTAAACTTTTAGCAAAAAACTTATTTAATGGAAATTTCTATACTTTTCTCTCAAATGACTGATAAAAGAGTAGATCAGAAAAGGATTAGTTTTGTTGAAAGAAACTTAAACCAGGATTTGGTTGTGAACTCGTTTTTGGCATTTAATCACAAAAATGTTTGAATTTTGACACAAATTTATTTGACTTTAAAATCTTTTGTCGAGAAATGAGTCATTAAATAATGGTTTTGAAAGTTATGTTATTTTGAATGTAATTTCGAGAAAAACAATGATCTGATTGATCTGAAACTTTAAATTCAGGATAACTTTTGGATCAATCGATTGGTTTCGCAAAAATTGTCGAAAACCATCCAAATTGAAAATCATGAGAAACGCCACCACAACCATTGTCAGGACAGCACATACTTTTCGGGCGTCCATTCGTACAATCGATTCAATTGAAGTGAGAAACGAGTGAATAGATTGCGATTACGATTATCTTATTTTCAATTTTATATTAATTTCTATCAAATCACTCAAAAGATGTCTTAAAAGTTTCGACTATTTTTAGTTTTCAAACAAATTATTTTGAATTTCAATTAAAAAAGATATTGAAAATTATTTTGAAAGGAATTGAGAGAAAGCGCGAGAAGTTTATTGAAAATTAATTTTAGTTTTGAATCATTTTTATTGATATGTTTTTAATTTAATTATTTCTTTATTTCATTGAATAAAAAGTTTTTATTTGAAATTTAATAAAATTCAATAAATATATTATTAAAATATTAATTAAATTCTTGTAATCAACGAATTTCTTTGAGAATGAAATATCTTTCGCGATATTTACGTTTCGGGTAATCAAAGGAGTCTTCTTCGGTAGTGTTTGTTGTATTGACTTTCTTTGAATCCAATTTGTCGTCAATTTTGACAATACTTTCGAAACGTTTATTGATAGATGAGTTTTGTCGACTTATTTTGCTTTTCTGTTGTTTCTTATTCTTGTCTTGAGTTGAAGCCATTAAAACCATTGAATGGGTGTGAGAGTGGAACTCCTCTTCAGACATGATTTCATTACAATTATCACATTTTAAAAATGTGAATCGCGGGGCACGGGATGGAAGCGGAGGGAACGGCTCTGATCGTTGAGGAATTGGAATGTCGGGGATATCATCTAGTACGTTTGAAAAGGTTTGACTTAATTTGCTATCCATTCGTTTCGGAGACCCTTCACCAGTGATCAGATCATAGTCGTAGTACTCCTCGTCTTTTTGAGGACTTCTTTTTAGTCTTTCGATGAGTGGTATTCTGTCCTCTTTTTCTGTGTCGCTCACCTTATAAGGGATGGATATCCAACCCGTTCCGTCTGCTTCGGGGTTACCTTTGAGTAGAGCTCTTCTGATCGAAGTCTTCCAATAATTGAATAATATTAGACTTATTATATGGATGAGCAAAACCAGAGCCCAAAGCCATTGAGCGGCGCACAGTCTTCGAGCCAAGAAACCTGAGAACTTTTCGGCACAGCCTTCAGTGTTTAGAGTGGATTCAGACTTATCTTTGATATCAATATTACGACAGATGTCCAGAATATCGCTCCGACAGCAACTGAATGGAGTACTTGACTTCCAGTCTATCATATCCGAGAGTTTTTCCTCTTTGACCCAAACCATGTAAAACCAGTCCCGATATCCTTTGGCTCCACAGCATTGGTATGTGAGCTGAAGCTCATCCATAACTCTCTTGTCATTAATACGAGTGGAATAGCTATTCATAGTTTGTGTCATCCCTTCGATGAAACCCTCGGAGATGTGATTCATATAAAACTTTGTGTAAATCATAAGCACCGGTAAAATAATGAAAACAGTTGTTATGTAACACAAAATAATGTAATCCAAAGCTTTTATTTCCCAAAAACTCATTTTCCATATCTTTTCTCGTAATTCAGTTCTTCTGTTAAAAAAAAGTTAATAATCGTTTGAGTATTGAATTAAGACCTATTGTTTGGACACAGACCTCGAGAAATAGAGTGCAGTGCAAAGAGACAACTGTTGTAACAAAATCACTAAACTTGTCACCGAATATAAGACAATGAATGTATTGAAAGAGAAATTTTTACCCAAAATGTTTGCTCTGGACTTAAGGTAAAAATATGAATACAAACTGATTGCAGACAAACATATTATCGTTAAAATTGATAACACATTAGAGAAAAATAAAATCAATAAAATTATATTTCTTTTGCTTTCGTTTAAAGATATCTTCAGAATTGGTATCAATTTTAGAGACATTTTTAGAAAATTCTTCGAAAACTTATAGCAATTAAAATGAAATTATGTTTCACTGTTCAAAGTTGTGGTGAATATTGAGATGTATAGCTTCTCGTGAGGTATTGGTAACATTTGGGATCTACAATCAAAATCCAAAACCTCGTGAAATGATTTATTTATTTAGAAGTAATTTTGATTCAAAGATAAATCAATTATTCATTTGATTTTTCACAAATTCTTGCGATCATCGAACTGAAGACATTTGACATCACTTTAATAGATAATAGAAATGAATTGCAATTAAATAAATTCTCAAAAAGTTTTATTGCTTTCAATATTCAAATGAATTATTGGTCTAAACAACGAAATTAAAGTTAAAATTTATGATAAAATACATTAATTATTATGATTTCAATCAGAATAATACTGATTCACATATTATTTGTTTTAATTCATTGTTTATTAGTATATCTATTCATAAATTAATTGCTTATTAAATCAAATCTATTGATAAAACTCAATAGACTTTAAACGTCTGATTGTACTCTAAATGTCTAATAATTGGTTTGAAATTCAAACTCTCAATAAACGGATCGGGCGTTCAATTCATCAAAAACTTTAACAGAGAAGAGAAAAATACATTCAATTCAAAAGTTTATATAATAAAACTCAATATAAATACGGCTCTGATTTACAAATAATACAATAATTTATATATCTTTACGAAACAATTGATTCCAATTAATATTGCAATCGATTTCGAGTGCAATAGAAGAGGCCTTATATCACATTTCGTTACAAATAATTCATAAAATCTTATTATTTAACAATCGATTGAACCCCTATTTAACAAAAGTTATATTATAAGCATTTAATTGCATTCGGGGAACGTCTATAGCACTCAAATCAGACAACGTTTTGATTAATTTGAGTCCAGTTATTGAACACTCAGTAATGGTTTGTACTTTAATGTGGGATAAGTTTTTTGGTCTACTTTTCGGTTCAGAGCAGAGCAGAGATGACGGACTGATCTGTGGTCTGACTCCACATGAATTGACTTTTCGATGAAGAAGGAGTAGACTTGAAACTGACGCTGAGTTAAAGTCTTCCTCATTGGGAAGGGTTCGCAAATTGACTAGAGATAGGTCGCAATCAAATGGATTGTCCAGAAATTTGAGTGACGTGTGAATGGGTCGGTCCTCTCTTCCATTTGAGGCTAAAATTATTGGTTCGTAGAGAAGAGATGTCATCAAAGAATTCATCAGTTCTGACAAATTAGGAACAATTGGAGACTCTTTTTGGTCCAGACTTTGATCGATGCGTTCGATTGCGACCCAAAATCGCGAAACCGTTAACTTATTGTCAGTAACTCCTTCTCCGAGACCTCTATTGTCGTCGAATCTTATCTTTCTTTCTAACATCACTTCAACTGATCCGACGAAAGGACTCGAGACTCCGTGAGAATGAGATGAGAGTAGAGTTAATCTCGAATTATTGTCTTCAATATAAAGAGCAGAAGTCATGGGATAATAGTTGGACTCAACGCCCAACCTATCGATGTATTTCCGTTCAATCATTTGAAAGCCATTAGAGTCGACGCAAAACCTTTTGCGGCCGTCTTTTGGGTCGACATTATCTATATCTGTATCCAAACGCATAAACAACTCCCAGTCTATCAGATCCGGTCTCTTAGAGACATCGAACTTAACGCTGACCCGAAGTGCGGCTCCAATCGGAGCGTAAGTGTTATAAACTTTGTACTCGACTTCAATAAAATTTGGATAAATGACAGTTAACTGAGAGCTAAGATCTCCCCTAATAAGTCTCAAGAGGGGAAACCTTTCAGTGATGTTCTGAATGGGATCGAAATTTGAGGGTTTGAACAAATAGGCGCCGCTATAAAAGTCCGTCGATTTATATGCCATGAAATTCATCCGAACTTTTTGTATAAAATCCGTTCGTTTGTCGTAAACGTGAGTCAAAAATCCTGTCCTCTTATCAAACCTGACCTTAAGATATGGCGTTTCGAACTCAAAGTCGTTTTCATAAGGGATATCGAAATTGAAAATCTTTGGATTAATTCTGTTGTCCTCCAAATCGAAGAGTTCTTCGTCTTCTTTGGCATCACTCAAGAAAAGTGATACTTTCGAGCGATGGTTGCGATGTCTTTGATGATGGCTTTGAATGACGTAAGTGTTTAGAGAGAGCGGCGGTAATGTCACCATAAATTCGAGTTCGAAAGCATTGGTCTCGATGTCAGCCGTTGTGTTGAAAATAGGGTTTATCTGTATTTGCATTTCGTTCCCATTTTGACCGTCGATTACGTTAACGATTGGGTTCTTCACTAAAACACGAATTGATTCCATTCGGGACTGAATTTCAGAGTTGAAGACAACAATCTTCCGGCCGTCGACCGGAGGCACCGATAGAACCACTTTTCTGGTCAACTCATCCCAAGACGTTCGCTCGACATCAGGAAATAGATAAGCGGTGAGAGGATGGGCGGCATTCATATCTGTCGGCAGTACTGAATGGTCTTTGACTAATAGGAATTGAACGGAGTGTGAAATAAGACCCATGGCTTCAATGATACCCCGATTGAGTTTCTTTCCGTAGTCCTCCATAACATATTCTTTGGATGTGCCGGTGATGGCGTCGTGGTGTTGGAAGAGCGCCAGATATCGTCGCGCTGTCGACAAATTGTCGTAATCTTTGTTCAAACGGTCAGTCATTCTGTGGTTTCCCTTCTGTCGAACCAAATTTCGGGCCAAACTATAGAGGATTTCAGCGCTTCTCAAATAGTGTTGTAGTTCTCGCGACAAAGCCTTCCAAAAGGGACGAGTCGTGTAATATCCGGTCCAATAGTGGGGTTTAGAGTCTACGTAAACGTCTGCGTAAGGCATGAAATCACCGAAAAGAGTCGGATAATTGTTTTCATTGATTTTATTCATCCTTTGGTGGACTTCATTGAAGTAATCGTTAAGAGTTCCGAAACTTATTTGCGTTTTGTTGTAAAGAATGGGATTTTTATTGATGTGATCCATAAGTTTCTTATAGTTTTCGTACTGTTGGTCCCATTCCATGTCGTGATTGAAGCGAAAGTCATCCCCGAGTGGGACGAGTGCTATATTATGCTTAAAGAGTGAGGCGAGTCTTCCGTATTGATTGATCAGAAGAGTAGCTCTCTCTGCGATATTGTCTTCTGTTATGCGAACAGATGTCGACTCCGACTGTTCGCCAGCAATGCGTCTGAAGTCGTACTGAAGGCAGATATCAGTGTTTGGGCCACACGTGAACTTAATTGAGTATAAGTCAAAGGCCGACATCTGACAGAACAGGTCCGACATATTCTTCGTATCAAACATTTGTTTCCAAACGAATTCCAACTCTTGTTTTGCCGCCAATTTCTGTTTCCAACCGAAATGTGTTCTCTCTATTAATGTATTACTTATTCCGGCCTTTTGTAAGATATATGGAAATGTCATTCCGTGACCGAACGGATCGATAGACCAGCCATTGATAGGAGATTCAGTCATTCCAATACTTGTCCTCAAGAATTGGTGTCCTTCGATGAGTTGGTCGATCATATCCCAGTAATGTGCGGCCCCTTCATCGGTCATAACCCACCCGCCCGTCACGATCTCGAGTTGACCCGTTTTTATCAAATACCGAACCGATTCTCTCATTTCAGGTCGAGTTTTGAGGCTAAGGGAAGATATTAACGTTAATTGAGACGAACGAGAAACGAGGCGCAAACGAGTACCTGTCCCACCACTGAGACATAAATGACATCTCCGCCCAAATAAAACTCAAGTCATGGTATCGGTTGAGTTTATCGACCATATTGTTCAATATTAACACAGAATAGTCATAAAAATACTGTTCGAAGGTTTTGAGCCAACCCGGATCATTATGTGAGTGAGGTAATATTATGACCTGCATTAGGAAAAATTGGTCATTAATCTTGGTATTCATTTTATGACATTTAATGTAAACTAACTAAAAGTCAGAGCAATTAAAAAGGGTTTAAACAAAATGATTACATAATTAAACGATTGAGAGGTTTGCATACAATTATATCTTCAGGTCATAGAAAAGACTATTTTTCTGTTGGTTTCCGCAAACAGTGTTTTATTATCAAAAGTAGTAGACTTTGAGTTCACGCATATTATGAGACCGATTCACACACCCAAAGGACTGTCTGACCTTAAATTCAATGCTTATTTGTTTTCCTGAGCTATTGTTTGAGTTATCTTTTGAGATGTTTTGAAAAATGATGTCCAAAGTGACATACAATGGGTGAGGAATACCCCCTAAGTCTTAATGGGATATGAAATTCTCAGAAAAGACAGCCTAATGAAGGGACTGCCTTATGTCAAAAGATTCTCAATTTATCACTTATTGAACATCAAATGGATATGAATTTGAAATATTTGCCGATTCGTGGAATACATGAAAAAATGTTAGAACCCATTCCCAGTTCCAACGTAACCCTTAGAGGACAGCCATCACCGCATCAATCATTTGATGGGAATAATGGAAAAGTAATTTATAATAAAGTTATGAAAACACTATTATTTAGCGGAGAATATCTGACATATTTATAGAGCAGAGCACAGAATATCTGATAATATCTATAATTTATATCAATTTCCAAAATATTATTTCTATTAATCATTTAATTCAATGAAAGTCTTTCGGTTTGATCTGAAGACCACAGAAACGAATGAATTCAATGAAAGAAATCTATTGTTTGCCATTTAAAATGTTTTCAACATTTTTATCGCAACTTTTTTTTATTGAATTTTCTTTCAATAGAAGAGAAAAAGAAATTTTTTATTTTCCGGACTTTTGTTAACAAACCTATTGTTAGATAAGAGATAAAACAAACAATTTTTTCATTTCTATAATAAGATTTGAAATTTTCCTTAACTTTGAAGAGAAAATTGATTGCCTTAAGCCTTGGGACTCATTATTTGATGAAATATAAAATAAAGTGATTGTATTCAAAGTCAACCAAAAACAAATGATTGAAACAAAAATTTCAAAAATAATATATTCATAAAATAAATGACTAAAAGACTGTTGAGAATAAAGTTCCGAAATAAAGATTAATTTGTTTTTTGTTTCCAAAATTGATTTCAATTTCGTGCAAATGATTGCGATCTAACCGTTTGTAAGCGGATTAGGACTTGAATTACAAGTTTGGCGAACATTAAACCAAATTATCTGAAAAACTCTCAAAAATTGTTTTTCGATTCTTAGGATCAATTGTTTGGTAAAAGAGAAGAAATGCGAACAAAGTTTCAGATTTTCTGACATTAACTGACAGTCGGATCGCATTTCGAGTAAAGGAGATTCTAATCCAAATAAATGACAAAGACTTCAAAAGTTTGCAAAAAAGTCTAAAAACTGTTCAAATGTGTCACAAAAACTTGTTTTCAGATTTCGATTTCGATTTCCGAAATTCTTTTAACGAAAGTAAAGACAGAAATGAAATCTAAAAACTAAGAAATCGATTCATCAAATGCTTTGAATTTCTTTTTCTCCGCAAATGAAAAGAAAGTCATTAAAAAATATTTCCTTTCAATGAATGAATAAAATGATGGGAGAAAGAGGTGTGTGTGTGTGTGTGTGTGTGTGTGTGAGAGAGAGAGAGAGAGAGAGAGAGAGAGAGAGAGAGAGAGAGAGAGAAACTGTTCAATGAATATTAATATAATCAACTAATAATTGATTTCAACTTGAATTACGTTAAAAAAAATTATTAACAAAATATCCAAATAGTTATTAATAGATTGGGACGTTTAGAACACTCCTGTATTACACATTTGCTGATAGGTTTGGGAGGTCTGAGGGGAATACACATCCATTAGACTATAAATAACTTTAACAAAAATGGAAAACTCGTTTTTATGGCATAACTTCTTAATTAATTAAACTTATATAACATTCGCTCAGAATATCTGATGAAATAAGAAATCATTTAAAGATAAACATTAAAATCAAAAGTTATTTCAGATAAAAATAGTAATAATATATAATTCAATAAAATTTCATAATTTCCTTATCAAAGGAATGGTTTTTGTGACACAATTAGTGAGAATTATATTATGGGTTAAAGTAATGCCTCGATTATTAATCAGAGGTTTTTTTTATTTTCCGCAATAGTTTTCTTTCTCGAAAACAATTTATGACCAAAACGTGGAGTTCCTCCAAAAACACGAAATGATAATCAATTTTATAATAATTTTTTTCAATTCAAAATTCGATTGAGAGATATGTTTTCAATTGGGGTCTGACCTCTAATACATGATTTGAATATTTGGGTAAAAATTTAAATATTTTTAAGGATTTAATTTAAATGAAATTAACGCTAATTTTTATTGTAATAAATTTATAGTCAAAATGTTTGGCAAATGAAACAAAAACTGAAACCTTTTATTTGAAATGAACTAAATTTTTCGTACAATAAATATCAAAGAGATATAACAATTTTAATCATAGGTTTGATTAGAATTCGAAGGACAGGACTCCATACCAACGTCTCTTTATATCATTTCAATTATAATTATTTCGCTCAGAATTGTACTTAAATTATGATTGAAGTGCACAGAATAAGGAAATTAACGTTTCAATTGGTCTCAAAAACATTTGCCTAAATGCCATTTAAATGAATAAACATGAGAACATGATCTAGCTAGTTTTAACTCACTTAATTCCGATTGATAAATGGCTGATAATTAATGAGAATTTAAAACAAAATGTGAATACATGTGATAAGCATTAAAATTACAAAAGCCCTTAACGTATATAACGGACAGAAATAGGAAAAAATGGGACAAAAAATAATATTTTAAAAACAATTTGAAACTCGAAAAACAAATAAGAAAACGAAAAACTGTTATTTGTTTGCCTTTTGAATGTATGTCCGGTCATCGAACAGGAAGACAATGAAAAGGCATAACAAAAATCTCTGATATTTTTGTTTGAATAATAAATACAGAAATCATAGACAATAACATTTCGGCACTAAAACTGAGTTTTGGGGCACAAAGTGAATACTTTTGCGACACTTGACTGCAATGGGTTTATATTTGAGTTCGTTTACCTATTTTTTACGATTGTCTCAAATCTAACACAACTTTTGTTAACGAAATACAATTGAAATGATTTCGCATTAATGTCCAAAATCTACGGGAACTCAAATACACCAAAAAAGGTATTAAACCGATTTTTCTTTGCCATTAATAATGCATAAGAAGAAATGTATGGCAGAGAAAAATGATCCTGAGGTGAGAAATGTAAGTGCAATGGATAGCACTGGACTAACATTTATTGGTATTCATAGCATGAAGTTTTCAAAATTAAAGCAATAAAAACAAAAATGAAAACTCAAAGACTGCTAATGAACTAATGTTTGAACAAATAATTAAGTGTTACTTCAAATACATTGCAATAAACACCATTTTTTTTGCCTCAAATGATGTTTTATTTCCGAATAACAGTTTCTATGGGAATATATTTTGAAAATTTTCTTTCGGAAAACATTTGTTTTGAAATAAAAAAAATATGTTTTTTCTCAAACAAA
This sequence comes from Tectocepheus velatus, assembly GCA_034700625.1. NCBI lineage: Eukaryota > Metazoa > Arthropoda > Arachnida > Sarcoptiformes > Tectocepheidae > Tectocepheus > Tectocepheus velatus. The sequence continues at coordinate 37,541 of JAQIXV010000094.1, forward strand.
ACTCACTGAAAGCCTAATTACCTCATAAACCATATGTGAAACCAAAATTGCATTATTTTGATCTCAATTTAACAGTCAATCAAATTATTTGAATCAAATGATTGTAAACTCAAATTCAAAATAATTTATCAAATTTCAAAAGTAATATATCATTGAATAAAAAAAATATAACAAAAACCAAAACTACAGTTAAATAACGGGTTTTAGTTTGAAAAGTGATTAAACATAATATGAGTTAATTATCACAATTACAAGCATTTCAATGGTATTGACATTCAATTCATTTTCTACATCTGTTATCAATTAAACTAAAAGCACAGATTTTCGCAACACATTACACATGTATTGACTCATTTGGTGACAATTTTCATTAAATAAATGATTTATTTTACGAATAAATTACTTTTAATGTCTTTTTAGAAAATAAATCAAATTTTGATATAAATTGAAAAACTAAAGGATAAGAACTAATCCATACCTTAAGAGGCAATTGATTCCAATTTTGTTTGATTTCCAAATACTTTCTCTCAAAAGAGTAGTTCCAATAATTCTTAAACTGAGGGCTGAACTCAAGATTATTATAGCCATCGATGGTATTGATGTCAAACGTCTGGTTAGACACAAATGGACTGCACTTAAGATTGTTGTCATTTATCTCATCAGAGAATTTGAAAAAGTTTTCAGTAGTTTTTGTTTTGAAATCATTTGAATTCTTGTTATTTATTTGATTGTCGTTTAGAGTGAAAACAGTTTCCGACGAAACTCTATTCAAATTGTTATTAATATTATCCAAACGATTGACTAAATTATAGAGTTTTAAGTCATTATCTGAATATACGGCCGAATAAAATAAGAGACCAATTAATACAACAATTGGTATGAAAAACAACAAAAAGAGTCGGACTCTTGTCTTCTTAGCCATCAATCGTAACATATCTCAAGACTTTTCACAAATTTATTATTAAACAAATGTTTTCATAATTTATTGAAAACATATAATATTTTAAATACACTTTAATCTGATATTATTATAACTTTTGTTTTAATAAAATAAATATATCTTTTGATTTGATTATAAAGTCTATCCCATTGTCGACCAAAACAAGTGATTTATTTCACATTTGTTTCAATTGAATCAAATTTCTTATCGTAAATGTTATCGATGTTCAGTATATCAAACATTTATTTAATTAATTCAATTATTAGCCAAACATTTAACACAAAAACCAAATAAATAACAATTGGATTGAAATTCGTATAAAAATTCATTAAAATAATATTTCGGTTAAAATAAATGAAAAATAAATTATAAAAATAAATGAAAATTGAAATCTAATACTGAAAAACATTTTGAAAAATAAGGAAGTCTTCAAATAAATCAAATTTAAACATAACTTTAAATTTGGTTTCAAATAAATAGTCAATAAATTGGCGCAAAAAAAGTTATAATCAAAAAAATAAATTAAAAAACACTAAAAAATAGCTGAAAATAAAATACTGAATAAAAAACAAATGGTTTCACTTCTAATAATTTGAGTAAATTGTTTAAATTGATTATTAATTGGTATCACATTTGATATAAGTCTAAGAAGTGGTCACAACTCAAAAGTCTTCACAATTGAAGACATTAGCGATTGTTTACATTTGAGTGAAAACAGAGCAACGCTTTGCACGCATTCACTGCTCTCTCAACACAACAGTTAAAACACTTTTGAATAGATTTGAATCGCTATTCGCGAACCAAATGCTGAAACACACAAAACCAAAGCACAGACTCCTCGGCACTAATAGAGGTTTTTCGCAAAACCATAGATTTTTCTTCACTCGACTCCACTCCCACTTTTGACTATAAAAATTCAGGTAATTCTTGTTACGGGTATAACAACTCTGCATATATTGTGGTAATGTTTTCTCTAAAATTTTTCCTTGGATTTTAATCTACTCTTCAAATGTCTTTACTCTCGATCAGATAGAACTCCACTCTTCAGTGAATTGCCTTTTTATGCTTCAATTGTTTTAATAACATTTTTTCGATAAATTTTTTTTCACTTCAATCGTTTCAAATAAAAAAAAGCTGTGATCACATAAAATCAGGTCAAGTGTGATATGAATTGAATTTTTCTGAACAATTAATTCATTGGTATCTTTGGTTTTCAATAACAGATGTTTCGATTTTTATAATCCGTTAATATTTCTTCATTTCACGAATAATTAATTATTAATTCCTTAAAAGAAATGTTTTGATAAATTGTATTGAAATCACTTTATTCAAGGCTACAAATTATATCATATTTTCTATCGCATCAAATGTTAGTAGTTTTTCAAAAAAGGAAAACATATGAAGAAAAATATTAAACCGATTCAAGACTTGAATAATTCATAAGAACTTCAAAAATAAATTATAAGAAAAATAATCACTCGTTTAATAACTATAATAATAAATCTTTTCTAACAAAAAATGTTTTCGTATAACAAAACCAATGATACGAATAATAACTTATTTTAATCCCAAACTTATTATACTTTACTCTTTTTGTAGTTATTTTAGGGATTATTTTAAGCCTTAATATTAGTGTTTAATATGTTTAAAAATGATCTAGCTTCTTATCCTAAAAGTATTGAATTTAGTTCAAAAACTTATTGTATCTATTATTTGATTGATTTTATGATTTACTGTCAGAAAATGATTGTTCAAAGAGATAATATGCCAATTCATTGTGCGAGGGGTCAGTCAACTCATTATTCTGTACGCAAATCTATTTTTGTGGTCCGAAAAGTCAATGATATGACAAAGAAATCAATAGATTCTCACTTCAATCACTTCAATGGATTAACTATTTTTTTGGCCAAAAGCAGTCGCGAAGTCATTAAAGTTTTTTGTCGTTTGCATTAAATGTTTCGCTTTTGTACTAAAACTCTCTTTTCCTCAAATCGTTTCTCTTTTTCCCAATTCTAGACTCAAATTCAAAAAAAGGTTTTCAGGAAATTGTGGTTAAATTTCAGCTAATTTTTGAGCGATTACTGAAAATGATTGACAAAAACATTTATTCCATTAGCCTTTAATGGATTTTTTAGTTTGTCCTAGATGGTGATGGTTTCAATAACTTTCACGATAATGATGTTTAGGGTAAACTTACAGAAAGTTTACTTTATAATTATCGATCGAAATGCTAATGACCATGTTCATCGTTCATCACCAAGTTCAGCCAACCATTTAACTTGTCATAAAATTGAAGCTATCTATATGAACTTGCTCATTATTTTTTCTGTCTCATTATGTCGTTCATTAATATGATATCTAATGAATAATTGAGCAATAATTGATCAAGCTTCTCTATCAACTGTAAAATCAATTATTTATGAACTTTTCAATTATTCAATGAATCGAATTATTAACAAAAAGTCGAAAACCTTTTATATGAATATGAAATTCAATTCTCTGATTGCATTCAATATATTCTTTGATTTTTTGTGTTATTGAAGCAAATATTTGATGAAAATGTATATAATTTTATTTATAAAAAATTTTTGGTTTCGTGCAAACGATATATTGAGTTATTTTCTATAATAACTTTGATTTCATAATAACCGAAAAGAATTGAATATATTTTTTTCTGGAAATAATTTTGGGTTTATTTGACTCCAATGAACAGATTCTTTGAACTTTAATATCAGAAATAGAGTCAAAAAGTAATGATATTTTGGTGTTTTAACAATGATTTTGGATCCGACTAATTAGTTACACAACTGTTCACATGATTGCCTTTACTTCAAACTTAACTTATTCCGATCCTTTTGCTGAACGCATGAAGAGTTTTTCCCACACTATCCGCTTCTGTCTTAGGATTAGACTTTTTTATGTCTTCTTTAGAAAAATGAAAAATTGACTTAATTTTAGTGAGAAAATGGTTTGTCGAGGCTTTCGACCGTCAATGACATGGGTGATGATGAAATTGAGACTATCTTCTGGTCATATCATTAAATGATAGCTAATCTCTTTGAGGAAGAATTTGATGAATCTTTAAAAATCTCTAAAAATATTCCCAAAATTTAACGCTTTTATGGTTTTCTGCAAAAAAAAATTATTTTTAAAGTCATTATCAAAAATATCAGATTTTATTTGAAAAACGTGAAAACGTTTAAATGATATCTATTTTTATTATTATATTTTATTTTTAAAAGGATAGCAGTATTTGTTTTAATTGAATTATTTTTTGGTTAATCAGCAAAAATGTGTCACAAATTTAAAGTTCAACAAATTGTTGACCGAATCGATGAGACGGATGTCATTAAACTCTTGAGAATTAAATTTTTCAACAAAAAAAACAATTGTTTTATATTTAATATTAAAATAAACACTTCTCATGAAAATTGGGTGAAATACCAAACAATAGACAAAAATATTTGTTTAATCAACTGATGAAATGGTATGAGAATTGTCTGAATATTCTTCACGACGGGGTCTATACTTCGAAGCACTCCATTAAATATTGAGAATAAAGTGTTTTTTTTAAAAGTTCTTAACTTTTGAAATAAAGTTCTTTGAATTGAGGGATGGTTAGGGTGTTGGTTGTGTTTGTTGTGTTGGTTGTGTTGGTTCAATATTGGTCTTTATATCTCATAATTAAATGTCTGATAATCTCAAGTAATGACCTCAACGAGTGACTCAAACCATCAAAAAGGCCCCAAATCTTAAGCGATTGACTTTAACTTAAAAGTAAAACTCATTTAAGAATTTTCTCTGAATTTTAATGGCATTTGAAAACGCAATGAAAACCCCACCAAAAGAGAGATTAAAATTTTAAAATTCAAATTAAATTTGATTTTAAATGCGTTTAATTATACGCTGAGAACTGGTGGGTGGCACTGACGGCACTCATCCTCTTTATTGTAAGAACTCCTCCGCAAAAAACTAATTTCAAATGTAAGCCATCGGTAGAGCACTCGTGTAATGTTGAGATTCTTTTGTTTTATTATCCATTAATGAACTCAAATAACTTTTACGAGACATTAATTTTATGCCAAAAATTTTTGTTTGAAATTATTTAATAAAACGGAATTATCTATTGAAAGAGATATGGAGATGAGCATGGTAACTTTAATAATAATATCGATTATAATTTTTAACAACTTTTCGTTTCTTATAAAATTTCAATTGAATTGTGAAATCAATATAGAAATCGACAAAACAAAAATACCTTGACAAAAATTACTTAATCTCATGCATTTTGGGAACACCTTGCTCATATAGTTGCTTTGATTTAAGCTAAACTCAGTGTAAATATTGCCTAAAATTTCTAAAGTAATGTAATGTTTTGTTTTGAAAGATAAATGAACTCAAATCTATTTGGTTTGGGATCAAAAACCATTCTCTTCTCAAAATATTTTAACCTTTTTTCTGAGGCCTTTATTTTCGGACGAATTAACGTTTCATTCATTAGTCGCCAACTTTTGAAATAATGTTTTTATGAAACCATAAAAAGAGTATTTTATTCCAACATTAGATGATATGATAATAAATGTTTGCATAGAAGTCAAGTTCTCACGAATGATGGACAGACACATCATATTCTTTGAATCGTTTCAACTTATCTCTCATATAATTGATTCGAGAGTTTGAAAAGGATTGACAAAACGTTTATTCAAACCATTGTTTTTGATTCAATAATTTTACATTCATTTGGCGTTTTCCTTAAATATATACAAAAACAAAAATCATTGTTATTTCAATACAATGATTGAGAAAATACACGAAGAGAGAGAGAGAGAGAGAGAGAGAGAGAGAGAGAGACAGAGAGAGAGAGAGAGAGAGAGAGAGAGAGAATAAGTTGAAACATAAAAAAAAGAAAAGAAATCTATAAAACAAATTAATAGAAAAATTAATTCTCTTTTCTCTTCAAAAATATCAAATTAAACAATAGTTTCATATTTCAATCATTTCCAAGAAGAAGAAACAAGATCGAATTGACCTCACATTTACTCAGTTATATTGAAACCAATTTTATTTCAAAAAATAAATAAATTATAAAATGAATTACATTTCTATTACTAAAACTTCCGAAAAAAGCGAACCAATTGTTTCATTGATTGCATCGACAATAAGGGACTGTCGACTCTTATAAATGATTTTAATCAAAGTGAAGCTTTTCCTCATAGACAGCGATAACAACCATACATCCGATACCCAAAAGAACCCCAAAGTTCTTCAGAACTATTGCCAGAAACTGATGACTCGATTTTGACTTTTGTTTCAATTCCGGCAACTTTTGTACAAAAGGTTTGAATTAAAAAACAATTAATTAAAATATGAAGTGAATGTCAGACCATATCAGTGAGGCCTACGTAGAGGAAAATTCCGGCACAAACGGCTAAAATCCACTGTTGGGACCGTTCGTCAGCTCCCAAAACGATACCGACATAGAGGCCAATGAAAGCGGTCAGAGCCGACGCAAAGTTGACTATCGCTGCTCTTTTGATACTGAGTCCCGTCGACAGAAGTACTGCAAAGTCGCCTGAAATTCAAAATAGTATTAACTTTAAAAATATTGACTCAATTTATACCCAATTCGTGAGGAATCTCATGACATAAAACCGCTAAAGAAGTCGATATACCACTAATGGATGGATTAAATTATTAAATATATTATTAAAAATTTGATTCGACTCCCCTTACCTCGCGATACCACTACTGAAGGCAACACCTATTGCTAGTCCATCACCAAAGTTATGTATGGCGTCCCCAATAGTGATCATCAGTGCGAGAGGAGTCAGTCCCCAAATCACAGTATTTCCTTTGAGTATAACTTTATTTCTTTTATTAAAAGTCAAATTATCGGTTGATCTGACGGTTCCGACGGAGTTGTTGTCCAAAGTGGCCAAAGATCCAGAATATGAGGTCTAACGCAAAAAATCTTTTAACAAAAATAATTAAGACATCAATTGTTTGAATACCATATGAATTGTTGAATCATTTTTGGTGAGAGTTGGCAAAGGAGTGGTATTACGATTGAAATCTGGTTTCAAAGAGTGGCTGTGCCCGTGATGGTCGTCCATCTGTTAAAATTCAATTTTGTTTAGTTAACCGATTGGACAGACAGTCTCTCACCTCATCGTCAGAATATATGGCATTTATTATGACTTCAAATAAAAAGAGGCCATAAATTGATCCCAAAAGGCATAACATATACCAGAGATAGTCGGGAACGGCTGAGTCGTGGCTAAGATCGTTGTCTTTATGATTGTGTGCGTCGTTTGTCTCTTTGTGTGAATGAAGTCCTAATGAATGTGGAATGAGATGAAGGAGTGCATCACCGCATAGGGTTCCAAACGCCAGACCAATAAAACACAGCATAACGTAATCATAAGAATGTTTCGAAAGGACGGGAAGAATGAAAATTCCGAGAACTGCCGCCAAACTTATTATAAGGACAGCCAGAGATGAATAGCCATAAACTATAAAAACCAAAATCAATTTAATTATTGTGATTTGTATTATATAACATACGCTCAATATTTGTCAACTTAGAGGTTGACTTTTCCTTTTGTGGAGTCGCCTCCTCTTTGTCTTTGTGGTGATCACTATGACTATGAATGTGATTGCTTTGAGTGCAGACCCGACTAACAATTTGTTGTAACAGAACTGGACATAAGTTTTTCACTTCATTTGTTGTGAAGAATCCATTTTTGGCGAAATTTTTCAAATAGAAGTTATGGTTAAGACATTTGTGTTGCAATTCATCGCTACTCTTTTCCGTCGGAACTGATCTCTTGTTGTGATCGTGAGTGATATGACCATCGCTATGATGGTGGTGGTGCTCATTATGGTCATCGTCATTGTGATCGTCCTCTTCGTGATCATGTATTTCAAGGGAATTGTTAGGGTTTCCAATACTTAGGTCTCGCAATAATTTCTCAAAACCTAAATTTGAATCAATTTTTGATTATTTCTTCGAAATATTTGCGGAATTCGTTTAAAGAATAATTAGACAAATATTTGTTTGGTTTTCAATTATATGATTTAATTCAGTTCAAAGTTAATTAGTCTCAAGTCTCGACTCAATTCTGATTTCCCTAACATTTGTGGCCCATATATCGCTCAGGTGTCACACATTTCAGATTATTTGACAATTCAGACAAATTGTATGACTTCTCTCTTAACCTTTTGATTGGCTATTAATCAAATAAAGCCAATAAAGTGGAGCGGAGTTTATGACCCCTTTTCCGATTGAATACTTCCAAAGACATTGAAGTCAATTGAGTCGAAACCATAAGAATATTCAAAAAGACTGACTATTACTCAAACTGTAATTAAATGACAGATTTTCAATGAGTTTGATAAACAAAAACCAATTTTCAATTCAAACAAAAAGTATTAAATTAAATAATAAGATACCTTCCTCTCCGATCCGATGGCTCCTACCGGTGCCGTATTGTGTAAACAAGTATTTCAAATAATCACTTTCACCGAATTTCATACAAATTCCTAAAAAATAAAAATTGATTAATAAATTTGAATTTGAAAAGAAATTTAATTGGATGAGCAATAAATGTGATTTGATAAGATCTTGTTGATCAAAGAGTTTGGCACTCGGAGCTGTTTTTAGAAATTAATTGGCCTTGACTTCAAGTGAGGGCCAAATAAAATTCAAAACTCTAGTCACTAATCTTCAAAATGAGATATAAATTGTAAACTTTTAAAAAAGAAAAATAAAAGCCAAGAATAGATGGAAGGGTAAAGTCCCTACAGTTTCGACAAAACACTGGAATAATTAAATCATATTTTAAATGACTATTAATAATAATAAAAAATACAAACCATTTATCAGTCTTTTGACAATCAGTTGAGCTATTAATTGAATGTTTCCGTAATCTGTGGTATTATCCAATGGATGGATCTCATGGTCAGAGACGTGTAATTCCCCGTATTTTAGGTACTCTTTCACCACATCTTCAGACGAGAAACACTAAAAATATAAAAATATTGATATAAACAAAAAATTTTCAGACATTCGAATGTTTATTCGGTATTATTTGAGAAACAATCAAGGTGATTGATAAATTAATATTTCAAACCATTATCTAAACCATAATTATATGGGCATGAATTAATTAAGAGGGTATTTTTGTCGCCTACTTTCTAAATTTGTCGCACATTTATTAGAATAGTATATAAATGTTTTTAAATGGTATATAAATGGACTTATAATTAATATTAATATTTAAAAAAAATTCTATTTTTGGTTTTGAAAACTTTTAAACTAATTTCATAAACAATTTTAACATAAATTACTTTTAAATGTTAATTCATATGTCAGTCAAACTATTGTTTAGTTTTTGAGTTTAAAAATCAATTATTGATTATTTGCTTTTGAGTTGAATTCAAGTTTAAATCAATTTTATTGAAATTATTGAAAACCAAAACTTTTCAAAATAACTGAATGCTATGAGAACATTGAGTATCGAGGTCAGTTTAACTTAAGCCTCAAAATTAGAGAAAGTTGTTGAAAACCTTTGAATAAATTTGATTCTTATCGACTATTAGTTCCTTTTATTCATTGAATTCCGTATTCTTTTCAATTGAAATAACGTTTTTCAATATTTTTTATCAAATTATATGAAAACAACTATTAAATCAATATTTGATAAAAACAATGACTACAAACATCTGCTCCTCATTACTCTCTTATCCTTGAATTGAGTCCTAATTTTTTGAGAAAAATAAAAAATACATTTTATTTGAGAAAAGCAAAAGTAAGTTATGGGAAAATAAATGATAGCAAAAGGAAAAGTCGATAACTATTTGTTTTACTTATGATTTCTCGATAAAAACAACATGCAACATTTGAACATTTCATTATTCATTTGATTTTTTTCTTCAATTCAACTGATTGTGTCAAACATTTTATTTTATAAAACGACACATTCAAAGACCAAGGTGCAAATTTTATGGGACTGAGTTTATGTTTTTCTAAATTGGGAGCAAATAGCAATGTCATTTTTTATGAAACAGATCGACACTTGTAAAATGAGCGTTTAGTTCAAGGAATTCTTGACTCCTCCTCTGATTCTGATAACTTTTGGAGAAAACATTTGCACAGTAGCATGTTCAATTTGTTCAATTATTTGTTTAAATTGAAATATGATTTACAGAGCCTTGAAATATACCATGTTTAATTGTGAAATGACCAAAAAGTTTTTATTTTGTATTCAAAACAAATAAGTTTAATAATTATTTGTTTGATCAGACATTCAATAGAATAAAAGCTTTGAATAAATTGATGAAATTCTAGATGATCCAGATGTTAATCAAAATGACTCAATCAATGTATCTCATCATAAATAGCACTCAATTTCGAAACACTTGAAGTTATTTAATAAAAGTTGCGACAAGTTTTCAATAAGAGCTCGACTTATATCAAATTTATGTTATTTCAAACAATTTTATCAGACCAAAATTCATGTGATCTAGCAAAGCTAATCAAACCAAACATTTAATTGAATTTAAGTTAAATTGAAAAGTTTTATTATAATGAAAATCAGATAAAAATAAAGCAAAACTGTATAAAAACAAGTGATTTTAAATCGAATAAAACTCCACTCATTTTATTGATTATTAATCACCGCTCAGGGGTTAGACCTTGTCTTCAATAAGAAGGAGAAAAATCTGAATTCATAGGAAAAGGTTAAATACATGAAACAAAAAACTAAAGTTATGTATTGTTTGTTAAAATATTCTTCATTTGAATATATAATGAAAATTATTGTCAGAATTGTAAACAATAGTCAATCTGCGGACAAATGAACTGAAAATTGGGTTGAAATTCAAAACAATAGACTTATTGTCGAAAGTGTTTCTATATTTGAGTTCAAAATTTTCTGAATTCATAAATAAAGAGTGAAATCATATTTTGATTACTTTTTTCTTTGAGAGTGATTTCCCTTTTCCTTCTTTAAGTCACAATAATAACAAAACAATTAAATGATTTCAAATCTATTTTAAGTAATTATTTCCTCTTTTTTAGGAAGTGTTTAGTGATTGACATTTCTCTTAATATTAACCATAATTTGGATTTGAATTAAAAATAAACTGAAGGGAAACACAGTCAGAGATGTTCCCAATTTTGATAATTTCAGTTAAAATTATACACAATTCAATCAAAATATATGTATTTCAAAAAATTTTCATTTTTTATTCCTCAATGAGTTTCGGGACTTTCTTTGGATACATATTTCAAATGTATTTAATGTGTGATGTTATCAATAAATGGGAATTATATGCAATAAATTTCCATAAGTTGTAAAACATTATAACAAACTATAAGTCAATTGTGTCATATGTTTATGGATTTTGTGATAAAATGCGATTATTTTGCAGAAAAACTTTTGTTTAATTTATTTTATCTTTAAGTTTGTCCCAAAATTTATTGCAAATAATTAACATTTAATTCTTTTCGCGACTGATATATGTATTAAAAAGTGTTTTAATAACTCATTAAATGTCTTTATTTCATACCATATATGAGATAAGTATTGAGAGAAATAATAGTATATTAATATTAATAATTTTTTATTGCTTCAAAATAACTGAGAATTGATTCAAATTCTGTTAAGATTTTGATTAATATTTTATAACATTGACCTCAACTCAAATATAATTTTATTTATTAATAAATTATTGGAACAGTATTTGCATAAAATGTGTTAATATTTATTTGAAAAGTATTTGGTTTTGAAGTGAGAGCTGAGAGCCTAACGAAGTGTAACAAAACTTTTTAGACCGCAAACAGAGTTTTATATCAAACTTTTTTCAATCACTTTTTTTGATGAACACAATATTTAAGTAAATTATAAGAAAAACAAATGAACTCAAAAACTGAATTCAATTTCAAACGAAAATCAAAAGTGAAAACAAAAAACAGACAAAAATTTAAGGGAAATGTCGGAAAAGGTTTCACTGATTTTGTTGATTAATTTAAATTACTTATCGTTGATATCATTCTTGAATGTCATTAAAAAAGTTTCGAAAAGTATTATAAAAGTTTTATATGTTTTGTTACTATCCTTTAGTTTCAAAGTATTTCAAAACCAAATTATAGTTCAAAAAAGTTGTTTGAAATCTAATTAATTGATTCAACAAAAAATGGTTAAGTCTTTTAGAAAAACCACAAAAGGATTTGATGACCGGTTTTAACATAAAATATAATATTAATTAATCGAAGAAAAACATTAAACCGGAAAACATTTGGCATTAGATTAAAGGGATTTAACTTTTTTGTTGTTGAATTCTTTTCAAATTCAAAATCATTTGATTAAAAATTGTTTTTAATCGACTATTTTCTCAGAAAATAACGAAATTCAATGAAAAAAAGTCTTAGGATTTCATTAAAAATCGATTACATGAGAGTAAAATCGAGTCAATGAAATATTTGATAATTTATTTTTGAATTAAGTAAAAGTGATTTAATGTCAGACCTGATCCGTATTATTGGTTACATAGTATTGAAGTGTTTCCCTCATAAATGGGTCGACCGCTTGAAAAAGTTCAGTCTCATTGAAATTCTCGTCAAATTCAATGAATTGAGACAATTGTGAGACATATTCTTCATAAGAATTGAGACACTCTTTGGACAACAATTGTCTGGCATTTGAGCCTTCAGTGAAATCAAAACAAAAGTCAATTTTTACATAAGAATAGAGTTTGTGGTAATCGTTGAGAGAAGTGAAGAATATTTTTGAGATACAAAAAGTTTGACTTACTTTCAATGGTTTTGCACACGAAACCCATTAAACCAATTCTACTCTGAAGCACATGTGTTAGCAAAACAACACCCAATCTGTCAAAACTAATGTCAGTCCGATTTTCATCTGATCTGATGCTCGAAATTCTTTTAATTTCGGTTTCATTCGTAAAACACTTTCAAAAAACCAAAATTTTTGTCATTAAATAAATTTTATGCAAAAATAAGTAAATAATTTTCTGTTGGGAAACGTCTGATCTATTTATACCTCGACTCACAACAAATAACAAAGTAACCTAGCTAACTAACTAATTTTAACTCAACTATTTTTGGATATGAACTTCAAATTAACTGCTGTTTTGTTTTATTTATCGATTCATTAACTTTTGAATAATAATTAATAAATTAATTATATTTTTCTCTATTACTTGAAATATAACTCACCCGACAAAACGGATTTTCAGTGATTTGTATGTTATAGCAATCTTTGATTGATATAAAACGACGATTAAATGTATTCAAAATATTTTTGAAGTCTTTTTCATCAATAAATTGATCGAAAGTTTGAGTCAATGTTTGGGAGGAATCAAAACAATTGACTGAATATTTTGAAATAAAACCCAAACCAAAGACTAAAATAAATGTAATTAAACGATAAAAACTCATTTTTTCGTTAATTAAATGTTTGACACAAAATCAAAGCTATGATTGAATTGATTTCGGTTTGAAAAATGATTTTTTTACATAACGAGGGCTCGAATTATAAACGCAAGGACATATAAATCATAAACATATCGAGCAGAAACATAAACTTTTGATATGATAGCATCACTTCATAGCAATTTATAATTGTTTTAATCACTTTTAAAACATTTGATACGAATTGAAGTTCAATAGGAATTCCGATGTTTTTCAGGACATAATGTATTTGAATATCAAATGACAACAATAACTGCAAACAACAGTTCAAAGGAAACACATAATTGAGTGAAAGTATGAAAAGAACCGATAGTTTTATTACTAATGTTGGAAGTGATGCAAACGCTCCGTACGATTGTAGGCCTCCGGCAGTCACTCTCTCCCAACTTTCCGCCCCTTTTTGCCGTCTGAGTAGTTGTCGAGCAGACCATTGGAGCGCAAATCGAGTGCTGAGTTTTAGGCACTATTTTCACTCTCAACCTGTGCTTAAAGTTTTAGCTCAAACTCACACTTAAACCGACTCTAACTTTGAATTCTGTTATTCTCCGTTTGTTTTCATTTCAATTAAAGACAATTAAAATAATTTTCTTAATTAAAAGAATTACGAAATTTTTGTCTTATATTTCAATTGAATTACTCAAAGGATTTGTAAAATTATTTGGAATTTGAAAAACAATAGAAAAGTTTTGATAAGAATAAAAATGATTAAAATCTTGTCTTTCAATTCAAATCAAATGTTTTGAGAGTGCAATGAATTTGAGAGCAAAACCTGATCATCAAATACTGGCGCTAACATTGACCCTATCCTTAATTGACTTATAAGTTGATATATTACGACATTTTATTTGTTTTAAATTCTGATATTCTCTACAATAGGTTTGAAAAGGGAGGGAAACCCTTCTGTCGATCATAACTGGTCTGACGTGTGATTAAACTCACGATTCTTGACTCAAAACTGAGTGAAAGTTTCAAAATTAGGGTTAAATTAAGGCTAAACTCACCGGCATTTGTGACTTCAGGCAATCACAGGGTGGTTGTGCTCCTCATTCGAGACATTCAACCCATTTAGTCATCAATTCTTTTAATTTTTTATTGGTTTCAAATTATATGTTACAAAGAATAGTGAAAAAGTGAGATTTGATCAAGGAAAGATAAATGATCATGATATTTTATGGATCAAACCATTCGATAAGTCATATTTTGAAGTCTAATGGTTTTACCCCTCAATCAAAGTGTCGAATGTATTGAAGTCTTATTTAAATTCAAAACCAAATCAGAAGAGCTAAGGATTGACTGAAACTTCAATTTTTGTTTCGTTTATATTTCAAATTACATACAATTTATTAACATTTCTCTGATATCACTTCAATTGTCGAATTGATTCCACTTTCGACTCAAATATTGTTCATTTTGTTTCAAATGATTCACCCATTTATGCAAATACTGGACACAAATTGAGCCATCATTTGGTGAATGACCTTAAAGTTTGAATTCAAATCAACTTTAATATAATTTAAGCAAAAATTCTTTTTATTATAAATCAAGAGATTAATGAATAATTACAATGAATTACATTTGAGGTAATGTTTGAACACAATTATAGCAAAATTTCAAATAAATGTTTTCGAAAAAAATTAGATATGTTTCGACATAAAGAGAACTCGAATGGAGAGACACTCTTATAGTTTGGACTCTAAGGGATGTCCAATACATCGATAACTATTAATAATTCAAATTAAAGAAAATAATTAAATTAAATGAAAAATCAGAGGAAAAAAATGTCACAAAATATTTGTTAGTTTAAGTAATCGTCAAAAATAGTATCAAAATTGAATTCAATTAATAATAATAATAATCAATACAACAAAATGATTGCAATTTGAAAAACGTTTAAAACTATTCTAATTTGAACACAATTTTAGTCAAAATCAATAATTCAATGAAAAGTAATCAAAATTTGGAAATAAATGAATTAATCGTTTTTAAGAAAAATAGAGGAATGAAACCAGGTAAAATCTCTCTCTCTCTCTCTCTCTCTCTCTCTCTCTCTCTCTCTCTCCTCTGATTGGATAAAACTCTTATTTAAGCGAAAAATGAATTATAAAATTTAAAAAAAATTCAATTAAAACTTAGACTAAATTAAAAACTCATTTGTCGTTACATCTAATGACACTATTTTTGTTAATTCGGATCACTTTTGAGTCAAACAATTGGTTGTGAAGAAGACACTGACAGTCAAATGACTTCCACTTGAATTTCCCTAAATTTGTGCCACAATTAGGACAACGAATGTCACCCTTTTTGGAGGAACACAACTTAGGTGTCAACCATTTGATGGGTTCAATGAAAAGATATTCGCAATCGATTTGGTCTTCAAATCCGTCGATAAATAAGACATTGATTTTGTTAAACAAAATGTGATTACATTGAGAGCACTCATAAACCACTTCTAACGACTTGTTCTTCGAGTCTTTACTATCGACAGACAATTTGAATAAGTATTGTCTCAAAGGATCACAAAATTGTCTGTTAAGTCGACCCATCGGTGTCTCAGACCAATAGCTTTCGGACCAAATTTGCCTAAAATTTAAAACAAATTAATAATTGAAACAAATTTGAACACAATTTAATACTTCTTAAGCAAAAGAAGAGAGAAGAGACGGTATTCAGGATTAGTTCTCACTAAACGACAGCCCATTTCTTCATAGAGTTTGAGTTGTCCTAAGAATCCCTGATTTGGGTTAATCTTTCGCCGAAGAGCTTTGATCCGTCCGATGGCTTCGTCGCAACCGATGCTGTGTTTACGCATCAGATATGAGGCCACAATAGTCGCCGATCGGGAGATACCGGCGCCACAAAAGACAAAAACATTGCCTTCGTTTTCATTGATTTCTTCGGTAATCAAATCAAAGCATTTGTCGAAATGAGAGATAAGGTCTTCGGACGGACTGTCTTTTGCATTGATGTGATGGAAACGACAATTGGATGGAATCATTTGAAGCGCAATATTTATCAAATTGTTTGGATAGACACCAATTATTAGAGATATGTCGAACTTCTTCATCGAGTGTTGGTTTTGTGCGAACTCTATGTTTCCTAAATACAGATTGTCTTCAATTTGTGTGAAATCGTCTTCTTTGCTGTCGATTGGCATTTGTAGCAAATTCTTCCGCATTTTAGCCCACATTCCGGACATTATTATAATTATTTTGATTACAATTCAATTAAAAACAATTCATAACTAAATTAAAGACAAATTAGAGATAAAAACAAATCATTTGTTTTGCTTTCAATCAATGCTTTGAGTCATGCTTTGAGTTGTCGTCTGAATCAGAGTTTGAATTTTGGCTCAAATTTATACATAAATTACGTAAATATTTGTGAAACAAAACTTTTGTAACAAAAGTCAAAAATAAATAATTATTTTATTATTAAGTCTTATATTCGATAAAAATTTGAATATTTTGACAGAAAATGGTAGAGCGGGAGGACATCAAACTCTACGAATCCTTATTAAACTTTTTTGGCTTTTTGTTTCACTCAATTGAACCTAAAAAATGATTTTTCGTTTTATTCGGATTCAAAGCAATTGAAATAAATGAGTTCTCATTCAAAGGGAGCCTTAAAACAAACCGGGAGTATATTTCCGATTATATTCCTTCGGTTATCAAACAACTTAAGAACAGTCTATCGACTGATAGCGATAAGAGGGTAGGAATTGTCGTCCAAACAAAATAATTGCAAAACGTTTAAACATTTTTCGAAATTCTCAAAAGTGAACCAAAAGAGTACTTTAATCTCAAAACTTAGTCATATTGTCTGACAATTTATCATGAGGTTGTTCATTGAACAATGTTCAAGGTACATATTATTCACACGATAACCCTGAATCACAGCTGAAATATAAAGATAAAAATAGTTATTTTCCTTTTACTATCATTCGATTATGGTATCATGTTACTTTTGAACAAATATCAAAATTCAAATGACTATCTTGTGATCGATTTTGAATGATCTAGAAATGAAAAAAAAGTTATTTTAAGAGTCTAATCATTTTATCAATTGTTTTGAAATAGTGACTATTGATCTAGTTCTTCTTAAAGATAATTAATCGAGAAAACATGATAAATATAAAATAATGTCATAAATAATCTAGTAAATTTCTATTAAAACCAGAATAAACTGATATTTTGGGAAAAGATAACAAATTTTGATAAATGAAAACAATTGTTGATTTGATGGCAACAACAAAAAACTTTCGACTGATTCGTTGAAAATGAAGTTATCGTTTGATTCTTCGCTTTTATTTCGTGCAATAGTTTTGCCTCAAAAACGATAAAATAGTTTCATTAGAAAAAAATATATGAGAAGACATCCGAACATTAGTTTTAATTTGTATTCAATTAATGATTTAATATTCTTGTTATTTTTAAAAATGATTAAAAATTCAATTGAACTATTTATTTTACAATCATTTATTAATTTATAAAAGTTTTTTATGTATAAAATAAAAGTACCTAGAGTCATTTTTAATTAATATTAAACTCAATGTAAGAATCAAATGTTTGAGAATAAATGTTTGAAACTGAATAAACTCGAATCAATTTATTCGAAATTCAATAAAACAATAAAATCTCTTCTTTTGATAAAAAGGAGGATTTCTATGGAATTCTCTCCATTTGAGAGCAAAACAGAAAACAAAATTGTTTTTCAGATCTATTAAGAGATAAATGAACTGTTATTCAGTGACTTCCCTCTCATTAACCTAAACCAAAGATTCGATAACAGAAGACCTGAAAAATATTTTGTCGAAAAAAAAACAAATCTTATTAGACCTGAAGCCAACGCACAGTAAATCAAGTCAGACGACAATCCCTTAGCAATAGTCCCTTACCTGAAAATCCTTGAAATATGATTTGAGAAAACATTTGATTCAGAACAGATTAGAATCCAAGGCTTGAGTTTCCCAACAGATATCCAAAATTACTTATCGTTAGGTGACTTAAATTCATTGAAAACAAGTGTAGAAAATATTCTTATATTCAATCGATTGAGTGTTCCGTTGAAACAATTGAATCAAAAGGTATCGTTGATAGCAGTTATCAAATTAGCTTGATAATCACCAGATTCCCAAAACTATGAGGAAATAAAGACTTCGTCTAAAACGAGGTTTAGTTTCCAACAGAAGAACAAGTTTATTGAATACGAAATCAGTGGAAATTTCTGTTGAATTCTTAATTGATTCAGTTGTCGGCTATCAGTAAATGACATCAAATTTTAGAGAAAAAACTTTCGCAAAAACTTTAATACAATATTTTTCTATTGATGTGGAAGTTTTCAGGAAATATTTTAAATTCAAGCGTTTACTCAATTAATTGAATCAAAATTACCATTCCTTGAATTACTGCCAAATATTTTTTATTTTTTTTTGTGAATTTCGTCAAAAATGATCGAAAGGAGAAAACTCTTGAATATTAAGTTCATTACCCATTGTGTGAGGTTTGATATTCATCGTAGAATATATATAAAACGAGCACGCTCATCTTTTGGGGTCCCTCAGCCTAAAAACAACTCTTCAGATCAAAAGATACTTGGTAAGTCAGTTAAACTGCTAATTCTAACAGATTTTTGATTTTATGGAATTAAAATCATAACTTTATTTGAAAATTATTTTTAAATAATTACAATATTTTCAATAACAAGCGATAAGACGCGAAGATGCGTCAGTTTGGGAAAGGAGGGCCCCATTGGCACCTCTCCACGTCAGACAATTGGTTAAGAAAGGTACCAAGGTGATTGTGCAACCCTCAAACAGGAGGGCATATCCCCTCCAAGCCTACGTTCAGGCAGGAGCTGTCATCCAGGAAGACATAAGCGAAGCCCCGGTTATTATTGGCGTAAAACAAGTGCCGATCGACTGTTTGCTGCCAAACAAAACCTATGCCTTCTTTTCGCACACAATCAAAGCCCAAGAGGCAAATATGCCGCTCCTCGACTCCATCCTCGACAGGAATATCAGGTAATCATAATTCAAATTATTTCAAATCTAATTAACTATGATTTCAAAGACTCATAGACTACGAGAAAATGGTTGATAACCAGCAAAGAGTCGTCGCTTTTGGCAGATATGCGGGAATTGCGGGAATGATAGACATAATGCACGGACTGGGACTTAGACTACTGGCCCTTGGTCATCACACACCATTCATGCACATCGGACCGGCACATAACTACCGGAACAGCGGAATGGCTAAACAGGCGATTAGAGACACGGGTTATGAGATCGCAATGGCAATGATGCCGCGCTCTATCGGTCCCCTCACTTTCGTCTTCACCGGTTCAGGTCAGCCCTCAAATTCATATAACGAATGAAAATGTTAACAAAAACGACCCAAACATAGGAAATGTATCTCAAGGAGCGCAGGAGATATTCCAAGAATTGCCCTATGAATATGTTGACGTCAAAGATTTGAGCAAGGTGTCTCAGTTAGGACAACCCACCAAAGTTTACGGTTCGATCGTCACTCGCGCTGACCATTGGGTGCGTAGAGATGGCGGAGAGTTTGACCCCCAAGAAGCAGATCTTCATCCGGAAAGGTATTACTCGAACTTCGCGACAGATATCGCACCGCACGCCTCAGTCATCGTAAATGGCATATATTGGTCACCCAATTCACCAAGATTAATGACAATACCCGACGCCAAACGACTCCTTCAGCCCCAATCAACGCCATGGCTACCGATATCAATGGGATCGCCAGCACTTCCTCATCGTCTGCTTGCGATTTGTGACATAAGTGCAGATCCGGGCGGTTCCATAGAATTCATGACCGAATGTACGACAATAGACAACCCCTTTTGTCTATACGACGCCGACTACAACAAACACAGCTCTGATTTTGCAGGTCTTGTGATAACTCTTGTCTCAGTTTCTCATTATTTTCAAACTTTTCATCTGATTTTGTGTTCAAATGAATAATAATTTGAAACGAATTCAAAACTGATAAACAATATCATTGTTTTCGTATCAAATATTATCTGTTAATTAATATCAAACTTCAAACTGATTGGACGTTTATACTCTCTGATTAGGACCCGGAGTGTTGGTCTGTTCTATTGATAATATGCCGACACAACTGCCTTTGGAGGCGACCCAATCGTTTGGAGATCTTCTTAAGCCATTTATAGACGATATAATCAATTCGGACGCAACCGAACCCTTCGAAAGTACAAGTTTTGGACCCGTGGTTAAGGGCGCCTGTATTGCCAGCAACGGTGCTCTCACTCCTAGTTTCCAGTATATTATGGATTTGAGGAATAAAAAGTCTTCCCTCAGATCTACTAAAAAGTCAGGCAATCAGAAGAGTGTATTAGTATTGGGCGCCGGATATGTGTCGGCCCCTCTCGTCGAGCTGTTGACCAGAGACGCGACAGTTCACGTGACCGTTGCCTCACAACTGCAAGGTTTGACAATTTCCTTATTACAAACAAAAATAATTTATTTGAAACTTTTGTATTTGTTTTGACTCTGATGAGGCATAATCACAAATTGCAAGAACTTTTTACATAATTTTCAACACCTTTTCAGCCCAATTGATATTTTATACCCCAATTGAAGGACCGGGCGATGAATTGGCGAAGAGGGCCATCAAATCAAACGCTGATTCCATTGTAATCGATGTCCAGAAAAATAACGACACTTTAGATAAATTGATAGAAGAGTCAGATCTCGTGATAAGTATTCTTCCGTATGCTCTCCACCCGAAAATAGCGGAGAAGTGCATTCGTTTGCAGACAAATATGGTTACCGCAAGTTATTTGACGCCACAAATGCGAGAGTTGAACGACGCGGCCATTGAGGCCGGGATCACAATTCTTAATGAAGTCGGTCTCGACCCGGGAATCGACCACTTGTTAGCAATGGAGTGCTTCGATCAGGTCGTCTCTAATGGAGGAAAAATCATTTCATTTGTTTCTTATTGCGGAGGAATACCTGTTCCCGAGAATGCGGACAATCCGTTGAGATATAAGTTTAGTTGGAATCCAAAGGGAGTTATCCTGAATACCGTCGGTTCCGCCAAATGGATAGAAAACAACGAAATTAAAGAAATTCCTGCCGGAGGGGCCCTAATGGACAACACCAATGAAATTGACTTTTTGCACGGTTATAATTTCGAAGGCTATCCCAACAGAGACTCAACTGTCTATAGAGATATCTACGGAATCAGTTCTGCGAAGACTGTTATTCGGGGGACTCTCAGGTGATTACCATTTGTTTGAAACTTAAGTGAAATAAATGAAAAATCAATTGAATTGTAATCAAAATTAATTGAAAATAATTTTTGTTTAAAGATATAAAGGGTTTTGTGATGCTATGAAAGGGTTGCATAAAATGAATTTATTGGACTCAACACCTCATCCATCACTACATCCTAAGGGACCGGATATAACGTGGAAACAATTCATGACTCTCCAGTTGGGACATCAGGACGACATCCTTCCCTCGAACCTCAAGAACCTAATCTACGAGAGGGTCGGAAACGAGTTCAGAGTCGACGCCATCGAAAGTTTGGGTTTACTCGAAGAGAAACCCATCGCTAAACTCAATACTCCGATCGACACAATCACTCACTTCTTGGCCAACAAGTTGTCTTATAATCAGAATGAGAGGGATATCATTATAATGAGGCATAATATTGGTATCGAATGGCCGGACGGCACACATGAGGAGCGTTGCATTAATCTCGTAGTCTATGGCGATCCCAACGGCTATTCAGCGATGGCTAAGACTGTTGGATATCCGGCCGGAATCGCCGCCAAAATGGTATTGAATGGAGAAATACAGACAAAAGGAGTGATCGCACCCATGACTACAGAAATATATCACCCGATGCTTATGAGACTACGGGATGAGGGCATCACTTCTTCAGAGACCTCAACAAAGTTTTAAGTATTTAATCGATTTTCTCTTTTGATTATAAGTTTTCATAAATTATTTTCTAAACATTTCATTTGTTTTTCAAATAATTTAATCGATATTTTCTATTAAATAAATATTCAAAACTTCAATACAGTCTCTATTTCTTCTCTATTCTGAGTCATTTTGAAAGTACACAAACTTTTTCATTGAAATTATTGAAACTCTTTTCAAACGATTATTTGATTTTTGTTTTGATTAGTTTTGGACTTCTTTTGTTGAAAAATAGATTACAATCCCTTCGAATGTCTTCTTTTGGTTTCATTCAATTATGAGAGTAAATGAAAAGATGACAAAATCGGTTCAGAGTTTACAAGTTAAGAAACATTTGATCGTTATCTCAATGAAAGACTCGAACAAATCCATCATTTATTTTATCATTAGATCAGACAAACCTGTGGTTCAGATAACATTCCTAACAGTAGTTTTGCATTTGAATTGGAGTTTACTTTTCATTATAACAACAATCGATATAATGTTTGCCTAACTTTTGTTGAACTCACGACACAAATGGTCGTTCAGAGGCTATCTGTTTCTGATAGTCTTCCATCGTTTCGGGTCATTACTCATACAATTTAGTGGTGTTCGCCTCCGATGGCCACCACTAAAGACAGCATCTGTTATAGCATTCAGACTAACAATGGATTTACTTTCGATTTCTCGGTTCGTATTCACTGGTATTTACAGTTTGGTTGCCATCAGTTGCGGAGTCGTCCCTCTATTTAATTAATCAAAATCCTTATCTGACACAAAACTATTCACATAATTAAAACAACTCTTTTCAAATGTATATAAATAAAAAATGATCATGTTCGTTTTTAATTTTCTCAGATCTGAGTCATTTTATGAAATGGATGTCTGTCTTACGCCACTGCCTTCAAGAAGAAGATGAGACGATAAGGAATGCCTGACTTTGAAGTCGACACTCAAAAGATTTGAAAAGCCATGAAAAGTGTGCAAACCTTTCATAAAGTGCTACTTAAAGGTGTGTTTTGTAGACTCGATGTTTGGATACCAGTAATGGAGTCAATGATACAATTAAGCGCTTCTCCTCCCAAACCATTCAATCATTTGAATGGATTACAGATAAAAGTCTGCGAAACGCTTTACTCATCCATTCTTTGGTGACAATACTCGCTATCGAATCATCTTTTGATAGGAAAACCACTGCAATAGTGAGAGAGAGGTATCCCTTAAATCATTTATTGTCGATATATGTCCCGCTGTTTAGACGTCCGCTCTTTGGACAGACTTTTACTTTACATTTTGTTCGTTCAATACTCGAGTTTTTATTAGATTTTTGTGTTAAATGCAAATCATATGCGAATATATGGCCGCAAATGAAATGTTGTTTCTATCTGTCTGTTAGAGTGTCTCCAATTTGGTGACACCTTTCAGACATCCCATTGTATTGTATGGCAAATGTGTTGAATGGGACTCCACTACACATCTTTACTCATCCCTTTGTTATATTCAATTTGCATTCAATGCTCTGTCGACTCAAACCAACAAAATATTATATTCATTGAAGAGATTCACAAAAGGAAAGCACTCAAAGTCATTGGGTTTTTGTATTTAAAGCCATAAATATTGAAATCTATTCATTAAATCATTTATTATAACAATTTCTCAGAGAAATCATCGAAAATATCTCGAAATAAGAGAATTGTATTTTTGAGATATTTTTCACCAAAAAAAACTTTTGACTTCAATTTTATAGAAAAGTTGGTCTTCTGTCCAATTGTTGGCTTATAATGAGTGCAACTCTAGAAGTGTTTAGTGTTTAGAAGTGAAGAAATAACGTTATGATTGAATACCAGTCTTTAGGTTTGAAATCTGTAACAAAATGTTGAGAATAATAACGAAATACAACTAAAGTCAAGACTTATCCAGAGTTTCAAAGAATAACAAAAACTTTTGAATAAATACTTTTGAAGTCTAACGAGACTCCACTTGAGTCGACCCATACCTTAAGAATTCGGTCACTCGTTTCAAATCACAGAAAGATATGGCAAACAAATGTCAACTTACAACTTTTCATTGAGATGAGCTTGGACCATTTCTAATTTTTAAAAAACTACACTCAATTCATAAATAAATATCAAAAATATTTAGAACTAAATATATTTAATTGAAGTGAATATTGATTTAACCCAAAACTAAATCCTTTTCTCTTCGATGATGTGATGGCAAACATATTGGTATCTGAAGAGCCTGAGGCCAGTGCTCTCCCGCCCTCTCCGTTATGGCGGTCCGGTCAAAGTGGCACTCATTGACACTCAAAGTGAAGGTAAGTCACAAACAATTGATATAAGATTTTGAAACTCATAAATCACTTAACCGTTGTGTTAGTCTCCCATCTCATTAGTACAGCCATTCACCCGACGCTAAGATTATGGCAAAAATCTTCTCCACTGTATTAGCAAACAATGGATGAAAATATTCCAACAAATTGGACTGTTTTCTGAGGACATCCCACTCTTTCGGAACATAACTCAATCATTTGTAATCACAACCAAAAGCTGTGAAAATTGGGTTTACTTTTATTTTTTTCGGCTATAAATTGTTGGTCCAAAACATTTACCCATAAATTTCATTAAACTTTATTCAAAGAAATATCTTACAGAAGAGAGAGAGAGAGAGAGAGAGAGAGAGAGAGAGAGAGAGAGAGAGAGCCGACAGCCTTGCCTTGCCTCGAGTAGTGCCGAAAATAACAAAACCGTATAGAAATAGTTAATAGCATTTATAGGATTTACACCTTACGCCACGATAGGCCTAATAGGGGCCTAACATTTGGTTTCATAGATTTTGAAGAGGGGTCGTAATGAATAATAAAAAGTAACACTATTTCAAGAGTGAGACCTTTGTTACCGATACTATTCATTGGAGTGGACGGCCATTATTTGACATTTTTTTCATTCCCCGGATTAGGTTTTCTGCACCGCTTATACATAACGTTTCCATTTATGACTTTTAATGCCATTAAGGGCTCAAATCTGTCTACAAAACTCTGGTATTGTATTATTGACTATATTTTTCGGATAAAAAAAGTTTAAGGCTTTTAAGAAACCAAAAGTTTGACATTATTTTCATTCAAAAGGAAATTGAGTTTTGCTCAGCCTTTCATCCGTTTGACTCATAGTTTATGTGAATTTTTAATAACTTTTTTAACATTTTGTAATCATTTTTTGTGTTCAACGAATGAAAGAATATATTTTTTCATTTTTTTCATTAAAGGAATTTAAAAAATTAACAAATAATTAACAAAAAAGATCATACTCATCTCTTGATTCTTCATTTGATGATTTCCTAAATATTTAAGATCTTTAAAATATTTTGAATTTAATCTATTTTTATATAAAATTTCAATTGTATTTCAAGTATATATACATTTCTGTATATAAGAGAATAGGATTTGAAAAATTCAGTTTCAGTTTGAGAAACGAATTGATTTTTAAATATTTTAAATATTAAAACCAAAATCTACTCTATTTTGCAATTTTAATAAATAAATAGTTAAGTTTAGAGTCATATTCAATGACTATAAATAAAAATAAGGAAAACTCGGAAACAATCCCTTCATTCTCTCAAACACACGAAATGTCAATCGAATTAAAACTCATTTCGCAAGCATTGAATTTGGTCATATTTTTGAGAGAGAGAGAGAGAGAGAGAGAGAGAGAGAGAGATCCATGATGAGAATAATTGTGAAATTTATATGATATGAAAGCGCTTCCTGCAAGTCCTGCAACTCTTGGAAATCAAAGCTATGAAACTGGAGTAACGACTGGCTCTTTCAGTGGCCGTCAGCGCCTTTTGTGCCTCTTTTCAAAACGTTTGAGTCTATTGTTGTGCTCGAGTGGGGAGAACTCGTCGCCTATACATGAGTTGGAGAGCTTTCGAGGCAATCATTGATTCACTTTTATTATAATATGCAAAAAGTCTGAACGAAGAGAGGCCTGTGTTAGGCCTGAATCACAATTGATTGCATTTGCGGACAACCTTTGGCTCGCATTCGGCGATCACTTCTCTCAATGCAAACGCTCTCAATGTCTAACACTATAACACATTTGACTCTTCGAGTGGATTAAATACATGTGACCAACAAACTGCTCAACGACTACAACAAATTCAACTCTTGTTTTGCCTATTCTTTAAAATCTTATCCAATTTTAGGTAAAATAATTATTTCAAATACAATACAAATCCCATTCAACACAGAATTTTTATTTGGAAACATCTTTACTGCAGCACATCATTAGTAATGCAGTGATGCATACGTTTAGTCAATGTCTCATCTAATGAAAGACCACAACATTTTTCAAAATGAAATTGATCTAACTCAATCACTTTTGAAATAATTTTCAATTTAATTATTTTTAATTGAAATTTAAAAAAATTCTATGAAAAAAATTCAAGATTATATTCAGAAATATTGATAAAATAGTACATTATTAAACAAACCTTGCGCAATTTCAATACATAGTTTCGTATTGAAAAAATATTGAGCGAATAAACGGCGAAATGGGGTTTAGTCGGCAAACACTTGAGAAAAGACTCTGAACAGAGTGTATACGTATTTCTAGACATACAAATGATCGGAGGGCACAGGTAGGCCCATACCCGTAATCTATAGGCGTTGCTTTCCATCATTGTATATGTTTATCGGTTAAGGCAACCGATCTGTAAGTGAAGTCGCCTTTGATTTGGAACCACTGCTCAAAACTTCTTTGATGTCATTTAACTTCACACCAAATACACAATAATTGTGTGAATATATCCAATATATGGCAATATATGGCACTCTTAGACTTATTTCAGATATATTTCACTTCTGTTTACACTTTGAATAACTCATTGAAAATCTTTTTGTCATAAATATATTTTTTAGGGTCTTTAGGGTCACCTCTTTTTATCAATAGAAAATGATTGCACACCATTGCTCTCTCGACAATCATTTTATGTGCAAAAATGTGCATGTCACTATTCTCACCATTCTCTGCAAAAATTTGTCCTATCCTTAAATTCCAAGAAAAAATGTCTTATTTTCAAGAAATTCAATTCAAATATATCTTGAATTTTATTTTTCTAATTTTTACGTTAAATCAAACACCAGGAATTTTGATACATGTTAATCCTTAGTGTCCTTGCTCATTTCCAACAGATTGACCGTAAAATGAATTACTCTCTTCCGGTAAAACCGACTCAACAGACAATTTTTTGCGAACAAACACCAGATTTGAGCCATTAATCAAACCTAAACAAACATGAGTCAAATGTGAACATCGAGGACATTCATTAAAGAAAGTTCGATCAACTCATAAAAGTCTGGATTTTGACAATTGATAAATAAGAATATCGTTTTTCAATTGGATTTTAAGCACAGACTCAGTCCTAAGCATTCAAACTATTCGTTGACCAAAAGTGAGTCTAATTGGGAATAAAAGGCGATTTACTTCTCGTTTAATAAACTGAAGCGTAAAAACTTGGCTCAAACTTTGCTCGATAACTATATTCACTTTTAGTGACTCTACTTGAAAAATCAGTGGCGGAATCAAAGTTTGCTCTCATTTGGGGTCAACCTTTCAAAATAGATTATTAACCTCAATTGACCCCTTGTTATACATGTAACCTTTCACATTTGAGCCAAAATATGAATAAATGTTGAGTTTTATTGAAATATTTTTTTAATCAACTCAATCTAAAAATCATACCTCGATCATATTGAATTCATTTAATTCAGAAAATCTATAATTAGATAAATTTCTGAAAAATTATTTTGAATCTGTGTTTCACGGAATTGATTTGTAATCTATTTTTAAACCAATAATTCATTTCATAATAATTATGAAAATTTTTAATCATTTGATGAAATATTTTCCATGAATTCGAGTTCTTGGAAGTATTGGGTGTGTGTTCCGCCACTGAGTGGCTGTTCTCTCAATGAGTTATAGATTTGAAATAGAGTTTTAAATATAAGTCAATACGAAAGGAGCGAATCTAATGCGATGAAGACATTTGATGGTGTGTCTGATGGCAGCCATTTGTCGTTTTCCGCTGCTTTGACTGCCTTTGAATCCGATAAACAGACGGCCACTCAATGACAGTCACGGTCTGAAACTCACCGAACAGTTCAGTAGAGAAACACTCCATGAAAGCCATGAATTTCATGGCGAATGTCGGACCCGACTAACGATTGTGAATGCAGGCGATGGCAGGCGTGCCTTCTCTACAACATATTGAGAGTCAGTTTTGCTCTTTTGAGTCCTGAGTCCTGTCCCTAAAAGTGTTCATTTCTTTTTGTCATCAAAAGAAAAAATAACAAAATTGAAAGAAATCCAAAGGAATAGAGAGTCTGAGCCATAGATCACTGTTCGGCATAAGAGAGGTCTGTTGGCAGCGATGACAAGCCGTGACCAGTAAAATGAATGGCTCAGCACTTGAATAAATGTGTCGATAAATGTTAAATACTGTACGGAATAGAGTACTGCAAAACACTATAACACTATTACCTATTTATCAAACAATTCTCTGAAGAATCTCTTTTTCAATTCAATTGAAACATATTTTTTGACTTTAGATTCAAATCATAATCGACTCAACACTTGAGAACTTTCAGTACTTGAGTTCACAAAATCGGGACTCAATTGGTTCCTCCGATTTTACAACACAAGAGTTTTAGTGAAGTTGGAGTAGAGTTGACTCCAAAAGCAATTTATTTGATATCAAATACTTTTCAATCGATTCTATTGTCGAAAGTTTTTGAATTAAATTATGTGAGAAATCAATTTTAATTCGACAGAAGAGGAAGTCTACTCTTTTCTCTATTTCTTTTCAAACTCATAACTGATTACTTTTGTCGACATTATTTGAAAAGGGTATGACTACTATTATTTGGTAGGTACAAGCATATTTTCAACTTTAATTCATTCTCAATTTGAGAGTCTCCGCTGATTATAACAAGAAATATATATTCTTATGTACAGAAGTGTTAAATAGGCATCATTTATATCGTTGAAAATAGACCCAGCTAAGATAAAGTCAAAACTTTTAACTTTATGTTGATTTCCATTAAATTGTTTAATAAAAAAAAGTCAAAGAATTTCGGTCTTAAATGTCAGCAAAGGATTTGATGAAATAATTTTGGTTCTCATGAGTTGGCAAACGATAAAAAGTTTTCAAAAGTATTTTTTACAATCGACTCAATAGATATTGTCTTCGTTAAGGATTTTCTCGTGAAATCATAAAAATATATGACTTCAGGAAAAAAAAGTTTCGCAACAAAACAACAAAAGAAAACGAATTCATAAATTTTCATTCACTGTATTACTCTTTAAACGATATAATAATAATAAAATTATTCAAAGGAAAGACTAAAAGTTCAAAAATCTTTGACTACAAAAAGAGTTAAGAGTTGGGCATAAATATAGAAAAAGCGAAATTCATGTTAAGTATTGTCAATGAGTTAGCATTTGAAGTGTTCACGAGTCCGGAACAGTATTATACTCTTGGCTTTCAATTCCAAACATATTTCCTTTTGATGTCTATTATTCGCATTCAACTAATTCTTCAATACATTAATCAATAAGTTTTCGGTTTCGTCCGAATATTTATAATTAAATTAATTGTATTTCATTTCAAAATCAAATGATGTTTATATCAAATGAAAACAAAAATTAAAAATTGAAACACTTTTGAAACTAATTTTTCTGATTTGAGAAACATTTAGTAATTTTGTAGAAATATTTGAGATATTTTATGACCGAAAACGGTTTGTATAATAAGAAAGAGTAAAAAGAAAGGTATGGTAAGAATGATGGCCAGTAATGTCAAGTAATAGCAAGGGTAATGCCGCTCCAATACCGCCTACAACAAGCAAATGCCCCGTTAAAGACCACTCCCGCCTACGACAAAGATGTTGCGATTTTGCCACTTCACTGGTCTTTAATACTCTTTAGACTCATTCACATCACTCACACCAACAGACAATAGTCTTTGGCCTAAAGGGACTGACAGTCAATGAGCTAAATAGCCGTATCGTTGTTTTCAACGACTTAAACACTCAAAAGATGTGACAATAATTTTCAGTTCACTTAAAGCAATATTTTGACCTTGAGTTCAATTTTCGGGTCCAGACCTTAAAGGGCCTTAACATCAAACAGAATACAGCAAAACACCGTTTGGTTTACAATTCAATAATGCACTGAATATAAGGCAAACAAAGTTAACACAACTTAATAACACTTTTAACAAATTATATTAATTTTGTATCACTTTTTGGGAGAAAAGCTTTTAACAGAAATTTTTCATTTTTATGACTAAAGAAAAGTTTTCAGTGTTTTAAACTTTTTTTCGTATTTCCAAAAGTCATTGAGATTTGAATGGAAGCCGATTGGGTTATGAAAGGGACAGGACATCGATCACCAATAGATCGCTCATTTCTGTCATTCCTATGAAAGGGATGTTTTGCTGCCGATATGTTAAGCCAAAGAACGGACAGATTTGCTGCGGTTTTCAGACCTATTTCACGAGAAATTATATTTTTCTAACATTTTTTGATGAATTGTTGAATTTCTACTAAATATCAATAGATTTGCACTTCTTCTGGTCTTTCGCCACAAGTTTTTCAATGAATAAACCCTTGAATCAAATAAAAGGTTGTTTTCAAACGAATATCGGAAATGTTTTCACTCAATATTTTCTTCAACTCTTAGCGTACTTTTCATTCATAAAAATGTTATTCAAATGCATCAAAGAGTTTGTTCAAAGTTTGTTCAAGCACAATTCATGCATATTCAATAGTTTCAAAAGTAAGTCCTACTAATTTTCATGCTGATCAATAAGATATAACACCTGGGTCATACTCTTACTTTTAGACACTCATATAAAAATAATTTTACAATTTGTAACAAATTATGAACTCATAGATTGAATTCAATCAATAATTTTGAGTTTCAAACGAAATATTACTACAAAATCGAAATTAGAGATTGGGTTTGGGTTTGGGTCTGAAAGAGATTACTTTTTATCTGATTTAAGTATTGATTGAATGAAGAAAATCAATTTTCACCGAAAAACTGAACCAACAATTTGTAAGAATAACTTTAAGTGTATTTCTATAGAGTTTTGAGTCATATCTGAATTGCGATAATTTTTTTCGTAGAATTAATTTAAAGAAATAATGAATTCACTCTTTATTTGATTAAAAATCGATTAAATTTTGTTGAAAAAACATTGTCTGCTATCAAATTGAATAAAGAGTGAACTCAATTACCAACACTTGAGAACTTTTTATTCAAAATATGAATACAATATCTGTTGAGATATGATTTCCCCTCAAATATAGTGTTAGCCTATAATATGATGGGAGAGTGTTATGAATTGGGAGGCAGTAATGCATTTGCATTTGATAGCGTCTGGTGTTCTATATGATGCTTGAAGGAGATCCCGGTGCCCGAGAGAAGTACTGTGAAGCTGTGAACTCACTGCTTGTTAACATGAAATCATTGTTTTCGCATCGATGAGCGCCTGACATGAAGGCCGACATTACCACTGATAATGTCAGACAAAGACACAAATCGAGTCAAATGTATGTTTTTAGTGGCGATCAGATTGACGTCAACTGACAATCGACTCATACATCCGTTTCTAACGGACCTAATGCTCAATAAGTTTAGAAATCAATAATTGTTTTCAGTATTTTATTCATTGAATTTTGAAATCTTACAAAAAATATTCACTTTTTTCGAGAAAATATTAAACAAAATATACACAAAAGGTATGATAACATTCATAGTCTGAATACTTTTGAATGTTTCGGATATGAAATCAATATTTTTCTGATATTCTGAACTCAAATCTGAATATTTTGCAGATTTTATGAGAAATCGATATTTGAATCATTGATTGCTTTATCAATATTTTACAAAAATACATTTCTTTTTAAAAATGATATTAAGCCATATTTAGCAATTTTAGTCATATTTTAGCAAGGTTATATGCTTAGCACAAACATTTTTATCACATATGAGGGATCCATCCATTGACAGCATTGAAGAAATGGTAGGGCATAGACCCGGGCAGTGGTATATGTATTGGAACCGATGCAGTCCTCTGATGAGTCTTCACGTGTTTCTTCAAATGATCTTTTCTTCCAAACCT
This sequence comes from Tectocepheus velatus, assembly GCA_034700625.1. NCBI lineage: Eukaryota > Metazoa > Arthropoda > Arachnida > Sarcoptiformes > Tectocepheidae > Tectocepheus > Tectocepheus velatus. The sequence goes on from JAQIXV010000094.1 coordinate 70,115, forward strand.
TTTGCCACAAACAGAACAGGAGAAAGGCCTCAGACCGGTGTGGATCCGCTTATGGCGAGTCAGCTCTTCATTACGAGTAAAGGTTTTGCCACAATTTGGATGATCACAAGCGAAAGGACGTTCACCTAAACAATAGATTTAATTTTCATTAGACTATTGAATAACAACTGAAATTTGATGACATTTTTCATAAACAACAAAATAAGTCAATTCAAAGGAACTGCAACTTCCTGTGGCTGCAAATTATGCCTAACTTGGTAGTGAACTTGGATATTTCACAATGTTTTATAAATAATAATTCAAAATTATAGCTAATTATGAAGAGAGAGATTTAAATGAAAAATAAATGAATTGAATAAGAAGTTGAATACCGGTGTGAATACGTATATGTCCTTTGAGTTGTCCGTTATTAGAGAAGGAGACTCTGCAATGCGGACATTGGAATCGCTTCGGTCTCTGTTTCTTCTGTTGCTGTAATTGTCTCCACTGGCGGTTCATATTTGATGTGTTGACCAAACTTTGATCGCAATAAGGGGTCGGATTCACAAACGGCTGATGAAAACCATCGTAAAATATATGTTCGGCGAAGGGTAGGGCCGAATGTGGCGGACATAACATATAATTATGTTTTGGAATCATTGGTATATGAGTTGGGTTTGGATGCGGTGTCGGAAGCCATTGATTAGGCATTGATGGCAATGGCGCACAAGATATAGAGTTAGCAGTTTTATCACAGGAGAGGGAAGAGACTCTCTTTTGAGAATAATTTATTTGATTCGAACTTTTTCTGAGACCAGTCTTACAAACGTTTGATTTGTCATTAGTTTCAGACTTTGTCGAAGAATTGGTGAGAGTCGGCGAAGAGGACTCACATGAGTTCGAAACAATACCACAATTAAGCGGCGAATTAAGGGATGAATCCCAGGGACGGAACAAATCGCTTCGTCGACGAACTTCTTTGAACGCCATTTATTAGGTGTCAACTCAATTGACAATTAGTTTGAGAACAGATCTGCAGCACTGGTAGGTCTGATAGGTGTGAAGTGGTTGTGACTCTGGAGTGGAAGGCAACTGAACATAAGCACTGAGTGGTGAGGAGTTGTGTCTCAGTTTTTATTTGAGATGATTATTGGAGTTGTGTTACGACTAAATATACTCTTATATTATTGTTTTGTTCGCCTATTCTGTCCTCTCTATCGGCTCTATCGGTGTCTCCCTTCGGGACAATTCTTTTTTGAATGAATGGTGAATGAAATGGGGATCTGAGCGCTGGTGTAGTGATCTCTTGTCAAACTATTGGTCATTTGAACACTCATACCAGTAATGGAGGAAAGGGATTGGATCCAGAGTGCAGTCATCGTTTGGGAAGCCTATGATAAATGAGTGCACATTTCAGGGCTAACAGTAGCACAAGTAGTAGTGAACTCCCGCTAAGCAGGCCTTCAGTTATTCCGCCTCTTCTGATGGGGGATATTATGTGCTCTGATCTCCCATTTCTGAACCGATGATGTGATCCAAACAATTCATTGCCGATACAGTCGATACACTTCTCCACTATTCTGTGCGCTATTCTGTGCTTCTCTTTTCTCAACTCATGCATACAAAGGCCTCCAATTCTGGTGCTATACTCTCAACAGAGAGCCCTCCTATCGACCAACGAGTTTGCTATCCATTCCACTCTAGAAGAGAGGGCTTTCGCGGGAGGGCTCAGAAGGCAAACGATAGTCGAAGGCATTCATTCCTCTCTTTATTCATCTGATATCAAAACCAATACTTTTTTCAAATAGTTTTTTGCAAAATATCGTAAATAATATTGAAATACGATTTAAATGAACTCTTTTTAAATATTTTCTTTGGTTTTCTTTTACATAAAAATACATTTATTAGACAATAATACAGACAATAATAATAAGTATTTTATATGAAACCAAAAAAATAGTGAAACCAAAGTACAGAATAACTGTCGATGGGTTCAAATTGGTCTCTGATGTCAAACTACTGGTAGTATTGGTTTAATGGCATAATGTCTGAGAGAGTGTCGGCTAATGTTTGTTACTTCTCGTCGAATGACTCACAAACAGCAATCGGGGTATACTCGGGGCTCATCTATAATATGTTTTCCCTCAAATCCTTAATATAATAATCCCTTTACTGTTGAAACCCATGTATTATAGGGTTTTTAATTTGAAGTGATTTATGGTTTGACTTCACTTCTGTTGTGATTCAAAAATAATTGTCTCAAAACAGAAAATGTGTATAACTTTTGAGAGTTTGAGAGCTATTTATTTCAATAAGTTTTTCAAAATTGAAAATACAATTCATATTTTGAAAACAATTTTCTCCCCTAAAAAAGCAGTAGAAAATATTAGCTTGGTCTTTTCAATCATTAATTTTCATAAAAATGAATGACCCAACTATTGATAGATTTGAAATTGACCATTTATTTAAGATAGAAAAATGACCAGGCTAATCACAAATATACTGATGCATAGAGATTAGGAAAACTAAACTTGGTATGTTAATATCTTGATAAGCTAAATCCTGGAAAATTAAATATGAAAATGACTGGGATTTCTCTCTTTAAAAGATAAGATAATTTTGTTGTTTTTGAAAAGTTTTGGTTTAAAGAAAAGTTATGTTGAGTTTTGTCATTGAGTGCTATCTATTGACTAAAATCTAAACAGTGTTTGAATCGCGTAATCATTTGCGTAAACATTAAAACTCTGACTTATCTTAACTTTGATCTAAAAAATAGTTTTTTTTAAATATTTATATTAATTATTAAATCAATTTTTAATCATTTCATTTGGTATTTCACTCTTTAAACTCCTGATTTCGCTATGAATTGACGTAAATTTCTTTAGTTTTTACCCAAAATTAAAAAAATCATTTTAAAAATGGACTAAAATTGTTTCAAAACAAACATTTTTTACTGTCATTTGATTTCAATGGAAGTTATGGCCAAACGTTACGTAAGTTTTGTTTACTTATAAGTTATAAACTTCTCTTTAAAATTGTCTCCGATTATTGAAATTTGAATTTTATTGATAATTGAATTCTTGGAAATGTAACCGATTTTAACAAAATTGAAAATCATATGACTCTGACCTCAGGTCAGACCTCAAACTGGGCTTTAATTAGACCTGAGATAAGACGCGATAAGATTTAGGTCTAAAATCAATTGTTTTTCATCCATTAAATCCTCTTCTCTTATATTTAAGTCATTTCTTCAAAAATATTTGATAAAAGTCTGTAACAAATGTTTGAGTCGAGAGTCAAATGTCTTAATTTCAAAATTGATTTTCAATTATAATTTAATTATTGAGCGGAAAGTTGTCCTCAAAAACCAAAACTATCTTTAATTTGATTATACGATTGAAAGTGAATTTCATTTCAGGTATTGATTAGTCTATAATTGATTTCATTGTTTTCATTGATTTGAAAAATGTATTAAATTTGTGTCAAAAAGTCATTTCATTAATCACTAGACTTGAACTCAATCTCAATTTAATTACTTTAAAAGCCATAACTCTTACGAAATAATAACAATTTAATTGACATTTCAGGCAATAATCCGTTCAAATAATTGAGGCCTCGATCAGAGCCATCGATGAGATATTGAGTGCGTTATCACTCTCTTGTCGTTTAAAAAGAAGAAGCGGTCAAACAATGGCTCCGATATTCAGCAAAAGCCCCAAAAGTAGTAACAAATCGTTAGAAGATCTGAACGAATATTGTTTACTGGAAATCATCGATAGGTTACCCCTTAAGGACAGATTCAAATTCAGGCAAAACCGAAAACTCAAGTATTTAGTCGAATGTAACCTAAAAACAGTGAAAGGCCTCCGAATCGGGAGAAATGTCCGAAACTGTTGCGATGCCCGACATTCGTCTGTCTATTTGGGAACACCTTTTCAACAGAACAACGATTTGTTTGAATTCAACGATAAAAACAAATTACTATTGAAAAAGATTTTCAAATTTTGCCAAAACATCAAATGTATTGAAATGAGTGCCGAAATAGATCTGAAGACTTTCGTTTGGATCAAAAGAAATTGCAAACAATTGGAATGCCTTCAAATCAATAACTCTTTTATCAATTGTCGGATGACTTCCCGCCAGTGGTTACAAATTGGAGACATATTATCCGATAAAATGATCCATTTGTCAATGGATTCGGTAATAAATCCGGAAAGACTTTCCGAATTCGGGTTCATTTATCTGATCCAAAAACTGAATCTTCTGGAAGAGTTGAGTTTCGACGTCAATGAGCTCTCGTTAGACAAGATTTCGCCATTTTTTGGACCAAATCTCAAATCTCTTAAACTAAACAAATGTTATAAATATGTTATAAATGAGAATACATTCAATACTCTCAAAGAAAACACAAAGTCTTTGGAGAAACTTGAGATCGAAGGCTATGACATCCAAACCTTGGAAATGGTCTGCAAATACTTCCCGGGAGTCGAGAGTCTAAACATGTTTTTCTTCAGTTCGTGGCTTAATATGGATTCGTTGCCACAATTGTCTCAATTGGAAGACTTGAAGCACTTGAAGGTTGAGTTCTATCAGAACCGGGGAGTCATCAACTATTTGGCGCAAAACAATTTCCCAAAACTGGAATCACTTAACTTAACCGGCATTTCATTCACGCCATTGATGTTCGAAAACTTTGACGTCTTTTTCCCAAATATTAATAAATTAGTTCTTCACAACTGTTCCCTTCTCTGCGACGACAGGAGCGATGACTTCCATCACAGACAGGACTGCAATGATTGCAAAGAAAAAGTTTGGAAACATTTATCAAAACTAAAACATTTGAGAAAACTGTCAGTAAATCTATTGCCGCGAAAAGACACCGGATTTTCAAAGTCTTACGTTTGGATACTTAATGAGCACTCGTTCAGAGCCATAGAAGAGCTGGACTTCCAATGGCTTCCATACGACTCGAAGACATTCTTAGATAATTTGTTGACTCCTTTAATCAATTTGGCGAACAATAATCCGAAACGTTTTCTCAAATTGAAAGTCAATTCAGACTTTTTTGAATACGTGACCAAAAAGAAGAAAATTAATGGCATTTTGTATAACGTTTTGCTCCCATTTATACCGAGAAATCTCAAAATAATCAATAGTTATCCGAAACACTTTTTCATACAATTTTAGTTCAAATTTTAGTTTTATTTCAAAGTTTTTATATTTGAAGTGCAATACTATTAACGAATGTTTTGATTATATTTTATATTGAATTGATTTACAATTTGTTGACTGAATATTGATTTAACGTTTGTTTTATATGACATTTGTTTTTTGAATAACGAATTGTTTGTTATATTTTTAACTAATGAGTAATAACTCAATTTTTATCACTATTTTTACGCATCTTTTCATTGGAATTCACTTTTTATATGAATATTAATTGTTTACTCATTTTTTGTTGAATTTAAAATTGAGAAACAATTTAATAGATTAGAAAAATGTTATTATTATTGCAATAAATATATCGAATCAAATGTTTTGAGTAATAATTTTTTAATTTTCAATTGCGTTCCGTTTCATTGGATTTATTACTACCGGTTGTGAGCGTTGTTTGGCTTCAAAATTGTTATTTAACTTAAAATTAATTAATAGTTTTAGAGTTGATTTGAAATATGATTATTGTTTTGATTTGAAAATGTCTTTCAGACGAGGAATACATTAACCTTTAGTTATGAAAAATTATAATTCGAATAAAAGCTGTGATTATCAATATTTGGATCAATTAAGTGGTCATAAGGTGTGAATATCGATGTCTTTATTGGCTTTGAATTCTGGATCTGATTCAGGAAATCGTAAATCAATTGATTTAATGGATTCTTAAGAAGACTATATAATCGAGTGATCGCTTCAAAGTCTGATTCTTTACCGAAACCTCTTCACAAATATTCAGAACAGAAATCATTTGAAAATTTTGATCACTTTATGTGAAAATTGCCAGAAATGGCCAAAAAATTGATTTATATTTTATTAGTCTTTGTTTTAATGTCTTTCATAATGGAATGCGAAACCGCGAGCAGAAAGTTCTTAAAGGGATTAATTATCGGCGCTTTACTCTCTCAACACAAAGGAGGAGGTCATGAAGAATACGAACACCACCACCACTATCACCCAGTGCAGTAAGTTCATTTAACTTTTATTCATTCATATCGATAATAGATGGCTAACATATGGCTATCAATTATTATGAAATCTGTTTTCACAGATATTTCAAATTACGTGAAAAGAATTGAATGAATTTTTCTTTAATTAATCCATAATTAAGTAAATTAAGAAACAAATGAAAACATAATTTTAATTATGAATTGTTTTCCTATTACAGCTCATATGACCATGATCACTACGGGCAATACAAATATTAATTTTGGTATTTCTTAACAAATATTGATTGATCTTCAAATTAATTCTTAATAAAGAATTGTATTCAATACATATATTAGTCTTATATTAATTTTTATATATATTTGTCTATTATTTTGAATTTATCGGAAATTTTTTCGAAATGAGTCAATAACTGACTCATTCAATGGTCTCGAAGTTCCTCTCAATCATTGATAACAAGAATTTGATTTGAATTTGATTTTCTTCATATCAATCATTAATTATATATATATTTGTAAAATTATATCAAAATTTAAAGAAATAAATAATTAAATTAAAATTTTTATTATATTTCAATTCACTTCAAATAATTAAAACATTTCTATTGTTTTGTTCACAGAATTATTTTAGATAAACGCAAAAATTATTATAAATGTAAGTAATTATTATTTTTAGAAGAGGATACAAATATAAATGTCAACTCAAACTAAATGTATAAGATAATTATTTAAAAAAATTATGAAAAAGTTGAAAAAAATACGCCCCCAGGTGGGCTCGAACCACCAACCTTTCGGTTAACAGCCGAACGCGCTAGCCGATTGCGCCACGGAGGCGATGCACTAGCACATCTCCACTGGTGAAGTCAACCTTAATCTTGAATGATGTGTTTCACACACTGACGAACATCTCTCCCCTCTTCACTCTCTTTGGTTTTGTTCAACATTTATATCAACAGAATATGTGATAAAATTAATCAAAAACTTATGTTTTGCCTCTCCTTTGGTTTTGACTGAAATTAATTGATTGAAAAATGAAACCATTGTTTCATTTGATACCCAAAAAGATTACAATTATTATTTCATTTCAATTATTTCAATCTATTTTGACATACCTTTGGATATTTGCCTCACAATCTGTTTCTCAATTTATTCTCTTAGTTTTTAAGCCAAGATCACAATGAATGACCTTTAACCCTTTCCTTATTTAGAAAGACTTTTCAAGACTTTAAATAAAGTGTTTCAAAAGAGACACTCCATTATATGAAATGACAAATAAATATTCAAACATTTGTTTCGAAAATAAAATAAGATATGATTTCGTCAAATATTGTTTTCAATGAAAACCTTTATATTCAGTTCAAATACTTTTAAAAGTCGCAAAAAATGACAAAATATATTAGATTTCAAAATAGATTTAATGTTTCCATTGTTTTAATGAAAAGATTTTTGCTTTACTTTTCAGTAAAGACCTCCGAAACGGTTCGTTTGTTTTTGTTTAATGTGTTTCTTATAGTTAACACTTAAGGCAATGTCAACAACATTAGAGCCCAAGAAGTAGTCGGCGGTCACAATGTTGACACACTCTGGCCAGCGATCACTGAACCAATCCATGAATTGGCTGTTTGTCATATCAGCCAATGATCTCAAACTTTTGTATTTCATTGTCAGTACGCCCTGAGTGGTAGGCGTCAGTTCAGCCATAGCCGCGCGAAGAGTATACTTGTTATCAGTGCAAAGCGTGTACTTGAAATAGTCTACCAGTCCTTCCAAGTCATCTTTGTTTGCCCACTGGTGGCGGACGTTTGGCCACAAGAACTCATTGACCAAATATTTTCTTTTATCCATTTCAAAGCCAATCAATACTCTCTTATTCTTACGAATCATTTCATTAATTTTGACGCCATATCCAAGACTTGGAAAAACAAATTCAGATCAAGTGCTAATAAGTTATAGAAAAACGATTATTGCGACAAAATATAAGTACTTATTAGAAAATAATCAAAACAATTAATATCCTGTTCGGAGAATATCATTAAAATTCAAGTAAAAGGTGTTTCTCATAATTAATTGAGAATTTCAGGAATAATAAAAACTTTTCTTTTCAAACTCTCCCTATGAAGTTATTATTTGATCTTGCACAATTTCTAAACTCTTGAACAAATATAGTGTTCGTTAAACAAACTTTGACTGAATTTCCTAAAGACTAATATCTTTGTCCACTTTTGAGCAGAATTTTTTACATTCGGACTTAAGTTTGTTATATACCTGAAAGGAATCATCAAATCTTTGAGTTCTGATGATATGACTTCAAAAAAGTCATTGAATCTGTTTTTATAGATTTCTTTATTTTCGTCAACAAATCCGTTAACGAATCGATGAAAGTCCAAAATAACGATCTCTTTTGGGGCCGCCTTCAGGAACTGCTTGACCTGTTCTACTGCTGACCTCAGAGTTAGTTCAGTCCTGTAAAGGTCGTGAACTATCCATAGGTTTTCTGTGAGTCCACTCAAATTGTAATAACCGACTCTTATATCCAGATATCGTATTCCATACACCAATTGGTTATATATACTCTCGTCTTGTGTTATGGCAAACATCTTAAAGACTGTAATGATTTTCCGTAGAAATCAATTAAAATGAAAAAATATAGACACAAAAGAGGAAACAAGAGATCGAAAAATAAAATTATTAATCGGAAAGACTTTTGTGTCTATCGTTTTGAATAAAATTCAAAAATAAATTTAAGTATAAAATAAGTTTAAGTATAATTTATGTTCAAAGAAATTGATAGTTCAGTTGACTTTGAGAACTCCCACGAAATTCAATTGTGTTTTAATCCATCAAAATATTTGATTGAAAAGAGTTTGAAAGTCTATCGTTTGGAAACATACGACACTTTTACAAAAAAAGAAGTGAAAATCATTTCTATAAGTCTATTATCATAAGTGCAATGATAGGACATAAGTGAGTCTATTTCTGGACAAAAAATTTATGGAATTTTCAGATACTATTGAATGACCGAAAGGAAAGTTTCTAATTCTTAGCTTACAGTTATGTGTCGAGTCTTTTGTCCATTTGTCATAACTCCCGGAATCATGAGTTCCCGGAATCATAATCGATGGCAGAGTTTGTTCGCCAATAACTGATAGGCTGTTTTCCATCCAAAACGGATTGTTTTTAATGCAATTTTTGGCCACAATGTGGTCGTTATGGACATAAGCCACATAATACCCTAAACATTGTTCAACTAGTTTTCCAGTCGGGAAATTCCAATATGGGAATTGTACGTCTGTTCTAAAATGTAATTAAGGATACAATTAAGGAATTTTAGAATTAAATTTTGATAATAATATTGATTTTGAGATTAATATTTGAGTATCTCATTTAAAATATCTCATTCTTATGCAACAAAAAGTATTTTTATATACAAAAGAAAATCAATTTCTTACAGAAAATTCCCACTCATTCTGGAGTTGACGTCAACCCGTTTGATAGAATGGGAACTGTCGGTGGGGTCCGCAGTGAAGAGTCCGATCCAATCGTTTTGATTGATTTTGGGTCCATTTCTCCAATGGATTTCAATATTTCTCTGAGTTGTCTGATTTGCTAACGGACTGACAGTCAGCCAGACCTGTGTCTGAACCTGACCTTAAAGATTAAAACAAAATATCAAATATTAAATATAAATACATTTAATGGAAAGTAAATATTTTTGAAACGGTTTTAAATTACCGGCAATGAAATGGTCTCCAAAAAACATCAGACGTAAAATCATAAGTATCGGAAAAAAGTTCATCGCTATTTGTATTTGATGAATCTTGGTCAAAATTATATTATGAAATAAACTAATTGGTTATAAACTAAATTGTTTTTAATTAATTCTTCACTTCATTCAAAAGTAAATATTTTTGAATTTAGAGAAACGAGACTTTTATTGTGAGTCAATGTATTGGAAGCACAACAAAAATTAATGAACAGAATTCGTAGCCCAACAGGAATTATATACAAATTATTCTGTTCTATGACCCCATCCTTTCTTTGAATAACAAAAAATTTGAACCTTTTTTTAAACTGTAATTGTGTTCAGTGTTAATAGTCGAGGGAATTAAGTAATTGTTATTATATCTCATCTGATGGGAAGACAAGACATGAACGGAGCGGATATTTGCACAGCCGGTGACTTTCACTCCAACACAGTTACCAACGGTTTAATATCATTTGAACAAATTGTTTGATACAAATGTGAAAAAACGAGTTATTATGCAAACATTCTGTTGTGTCGATCATATAGTGGACAGAGTCTTAATATAACGACAAAAACTATTTTGCATTTCATTTACTTTTGTTTTGACATTTGAATGCCTTTTTCATCTGAATAATTGCTTTGTCTTCGACTCCCTGTCCTCTAATGATTTGAATTAGAGTCTAATCAAATAATATGTCGTAAATTATTTTTTTGATAAATTAATTTGAGATTCAATGAGTGATAAAATTACTGCAAAATAATATTTTACTAAAAAAAATTAAACTTATCTTTGATATAAAATTTCACTTTTGTTTTGTTTTCTATTCATGTGATTAAGAAAAAGAGATAAGAAGTTCTTTAATGAACTCAAAATAATGATTCTGTTCTTTCAAATGAGGGCTCGTTTTCAGATTCTATGACACTTACCACTACTCTCACCACTAATTCGTTTCAAATGAAAACATATCTGAAGTTTTAGAAACAGGTTTAGATGTTCTTGGTAATGGCCATTATGAGTGTGAGATTATATTGAAAGCATGCCAGGTGCCATTTAAACAAGAACAAAAATGTTTATGATTTATGTTATGTTTGTAATCCAATAAAAATATTATGAAAATAATTAACAAAAAGATTTTAAAAACTTAATTTGATTTGATTTTAATTAAAATGTGATTCATTGCAATCATTAAGACACTCACAAAATATGAAAAATAAAATAACAAGATGGTTTGGCTAGATATTTGCTTAAGCTAAGAAACTTTCATATAATAAATATAATAAAAGACCTAGTGAGCCTGAACTTGAAAATTAAAAATAAATTAAATTTCGATTTCAAGTTCAGGTATTCATATGGGCAACCTTGGTCATTCTCAAATCATAGCTATTCGTAAAATTCCCTGAATTCTCATTAAATTTTAATGTATTTTATTTTATATTTCATTTGAATTGAATTTCTTTATTTATTTATCAAATAATAATTTTAATTAAAAATACCCACAAATGAAAAAATTATTGCAAAACAAAAATCTTCATTAAAATTATTAAATTTAATTAAATAAAATAATTTTTCACTTTTTGAGTCAATGTTAGCAAAGGTTATGTTTTTATCTCATAAAAGATTATCACAATTTGAGTTTTTTTAGTTTCTAAGGAAAGGAAACCACAATTTCAACGAAAATTAATATGATTTCGATTTATCTGAGTCTTGGGTTTCAAATAATGCCTTAAACTGTATATTCAAATCTCAATACAATTGGTAATAGTTATGAAATATTCTCTCTCTTCGGTCCCAATATTAAAAAAATGTATATAAATAGTCAGAAGACAAGAATTTCAATTGAATTCGACACTTGATATCATGACTTATATATTGTATAAACATTTGAATTGAAAATTTTTATATTTAAAGTCATATTTTATGTCTTCCAAAGGGTATTATTTTTCAATTTCATTTGACATCAAGATTTGTTGTATGACTTTTGTTAGGTATTGTAGTCAAACTCAGTCTCGAAATGCCATATATTCTGTGCTTTAAAAATATGAAACGACCGGTTCTTTTGAATTTGTTTGACTCAAATCCAATGATAAGCACTTTAACCGATATTTTCAAAGATAAACCAATTCTTGTCTCAAAGAAGTATTATTGAAGTGATTTTCGCAACAAAACAAAAGATTTGCTGAAAATATATTAATTTTTTTCTAGAAATTGATGTTTTGCTTTGTTTCAGAAGAAATCAATTCAATGGACAACTTGTTTGAACACAAAAAAATGTATTTATCATTAAATTAAATAAATACCGATTGATAGCTGACGTCAACAACTCCTTCAACGGTTTTTGTTTACATTGGAAGCGAAAAAAATGTTTGCTTTCATAAGATCTTTAATAAAACCCGAAATCAATAATTAATTTTTTGGTGCATTTATTTCAGACGTGTTTAGCGTTGGATCAGAATTACTTCAAAATATACGACACTTTGAGTCTATACTTCTTTAGATGTGAAGAATTATTGATTAACTGCTTAACAAGTTTTCAAAATTTACGTCTACATAAATGTCCAAGGTAAGAACTCTTCTGCAGCATTCAGAGTTTAGGCTAATTATATAAATTAGTAGTTCATTGAATTATTAAGTTATTCTGTAATCGTGTAATTCCAATGATTCGGTTCTTGGCTTTTAATCCTTATATTCAACTTTAGGCTAATTTCTACATTAAATCAGACTTTTTGTGAACACTTTAGCGTTTAATCTCCAAAAATATTTTCAATTAATTTCGATAACAAAAACTTAATTGTATTTCAAAATCAAACGAATAAATTTAAAGACAAAAAGCAATACAGAAAACACATATTTTATTAATATTTGATTTAAATTTTAATAATTCAACATTTGATTAATAAATTTAAATAATTACTATTACAATAACATTGATAGACATCTGTTTAACATTAAATTGTTAGCAATTATTTAAACATAATATGAATCTCTGATATAATTAATCGGCAAAAAATGAATAGTTATTAAGATTTTTGCGGATTTCAGCAATTTTTTTGGAAAATGAATTGAAAGCCTTTGAATATTTGCATTTGGAATACAAATCCTGTAAAATAAAGGAATAATATTTAATGAATAATAATATCGAATATCTCATAATTTTCAAGGAATTTCATATTCAGCTAAAAATCGCAGCAAAGGATGCATTCATTGCTTTTGGCGTTAAAATGATTTTTTGAAACAATAAACAATAACTTTTGATTTCATTCATTGAATAGTTTTGCGATTGAATTCATTTGAATTTTTCAAAAATAGCGAACATTAAAAGGACTGATATCCCAAACATAAGCCATACCAATAACCAGAGCCATTACCAGATGCTTAAATAGATTATATCTGAATTGACTGAAAAGATTCTGAATCGATGGTCAAAAGCGAACCGTCACCTAAAGCTCATTCCATTACATCGAAAGCTATTTATAATTAATAATTCTTACGAAATATTCCACTAATTATTGATATCTATAATAAATAGGAGTTTTTTTCAATAGTATTTTCAAAAACACGTCCGATATGTCTATCGGCCGGGATTTCTGCCGCCGGGTCTAAGGAACTCCTGTCCAAGACTTTCAATACCCAAATGGTTATTCTCACAGTCGGCCGCAGGCAAACCTGATAAGCAGGAGGACACTCGCTTTGGTCTATACTCTCTAAGCAATGTTTTTCTGTAATAACAATTGGAAAACCTTTCGTTAATAAAGTTATAGTAAATTGACTTACATTTTAATGTTGACTCTAATGATAATCCATTGAATTGATCTCTCAATCGATTCTCAAAAGGTTTTGATCAGACATTAGTAATGAGACACAGAATAATGTTTTGAGAGTTCATTAAAAAAAAAGAATTTGTAACAAAACTTTTGACTATCAGTTTTGGAATTGGTTTCAATGAATAAAGTGGTCAATTGAAATGAGGAGCAGACCATTGAAAACTCAAAATAAGAATTACTATTAGGAATAGAGGTACTACTGATGGGAAAATTTAGTGGGACTGGTCTGGAAGTGGGGATGTTCTCAGCAGTTGGTATACGGGCATAGGTCTCATGGTATTTCTCTTTCTCCGTCCGGGCGAGTGAGTGGACTCCCAGAAGCGCCGGGCGTTCATCGCCGATATTAAATCTTTGAAATCGCAGTTATGAGTCATTCCGGCGTTTATATAACAGGTTCTCTTCCTATGGTTTATGAAAAATTCAATCAAATTATTATCACTCCTTTCACTCAACATTCAAATGATTTGTCATTTCTTTTGAAGATTAGGTAAAAATTAAAATCAAATTCAAAAATAGTTTGAATGACAGAGAAAAGTATAAGATTTGATTTTATCATGTTCATTATAATAAACTTATCTTAATTAAAATTTGTTAATTAATTGAATGGAAAAATTCAATTATTAATAATTTTCGACATAAATACACTTGATTAATTTGATTAATACATATTTTTGTTTTCTGTTCGCTTTAATCAAATATAAGGCAATCAAAAGTTTGATTTGCACTCAAATATTATATTTAAGGTCAGATTAATTCAATTTATCAGTCGATTGATCTGTATTTACGTCGACATAGACTGAAGTCTACGATAGCTCTGATGGCAATGAATTTATTTTATTATTTGTTATTATTTCAAATCAAATGAAATTCATTTACTAATCAAACGACTAATTACTAAAGGAATTCATTTGATTAAAAAAAAGTCTGATTTCATAACAAAAATAATGTAATAAAAGATAACAAAAATTGGGAAAAGTCTACGAAAGAAGAAGAAAACATAATATCAATGATAATCATCGATATATATATTTGGGGCGAAACTAATTTATTTGATTGCTTTCCCATTATTTGTTGAATCACTTGACGTATGAGTCGAGTGTTGGGTAAGAAAATCAAAATTAATATAATGTTTAAGTGTATAACAAATTAATGTTATCTAAACTATAATAATGACTCTCAGACTCTATTGAATCGATACTCAACGTAATAATCGACATATTCTACAAATACTCCAAAAGATTTCTGAAGTTTACTATTCTTTTGGTTTTCAATATTAATTTCCATTGAAATTCATTCACTAAACTTCAAGTTAAATCAAAATATTTAGCAATAATTCTGGGAATCCATAAAAATAAAAGCTTTTTGTATTATATTTTGGACTTTCGCTGAAAAAATCATTATTTTTAGATATCTTTCGGGTATTTCTCATTAAATTAAAAATTCTGGCGTTTTCTTGAGATTCTCAATAAAATCACTTTTGATATGAATTGAGAATCTGTTGTACATTCTTTCAAAATCATAATAATCTGAAGCCTTCTCTATCTTAAGATGAATAGAAAAATCTTCGTTATCATGAATACGAATCAAAAATCTTATCATGCAAGATTTTCCACTAAACTTATTTAATACAAGACTTGAGATTTTTTAAAATAAAAGTGCAGACATATAAGTGATCGCTATTACTGTCTATAATAAAGTCTTAATGTTGTGTAAAGTGATACCAATTTATGAAATATTGATAAAATCTTTGATAAAACTATATTTTATTGATTTGATGATTGAATTCAAAGATCTAAAGATTGCGAATTCACTCGACTATAAATCTTGAAATATATTTAATTTAAAAACTAAACTAGAATATAATTTCGTCATTTTTTTCATTTGAAATATTTGAAAAATAATAGTCTATATATCTATCTATATATCAATCCATAAAAATGAAAGTTCGAGTGAATTGCGAAAATTTTATCAAAAATTGTTTGATATCGTAATTGCATTGAAATGGTTTCGAAACTAAATTTCAATTTCAGTGATTCAATGGTTTTAATGGAATGCCTAGAGTTTTGTCATTTCAAAAATGTTGACTCAATTTTAAAAAATATTTTCAATTGATAATTCTTTAAAAATAGCATGGTCAGATTAGTTAGATTATATAATAGGTTCAAATATAATAAAAATTCGTGATTTTTTTCCTGAAAATCGAGACAAATGAAAGTGTCATGATCATTTTTTCTGACATCGTATAAGAATTGAGAGAATTGGTGATCTAATCAATACCATTATTTTCTAACATTTAATACTTACATTACAATGGATTTAAGTATTAATAATATATCGCTAAATATCATCTGTTTTTTTGTTTTTGAAAAATTGAGGAAATGTCACCTCAGGGTAAACTTAGAATTTGTTCTCAAAATGACTTCATTTACTTTTTTCACAGTTTTGAAAATGATTGGAGTTTCCAATAAATGGAAGTCTTATGAAAACAATTTTTATGTTTTTATTATTTAATGAAAACAACAAAAAGTTGAAGACTTACTGAAATCTTTCGAGTTTATTGTCCAAAGCGTCCAAAACATTCCTCAGATATCGGATGTTAGCCCTCTTTGATATAATTCCTCTCAAATAATCAAAACTGAAAATCAATAAAATTAATCATAAAATTTGTTTTTCGATAAACATTATTAAGAATTACATCAAAACATATCTAATATTTTGTTAAAATAAAACAAAAGGAAGAAATCATTGGAAAAGTTATATAACTTGAGTTACGATTTTATTTTATAAATCTAATGAATCATTAATGAATAAGTCTGGCACAAAAAATTAACAATGAAGTAATGTCTGATATTTTTGCACAAACAGTAACTTCAAGTCTTATAAATGTTCTGAAATTACGAAATGTTTGCAATTGTACTGTAATTGTACTGACATTTATTAACTTAGAAAAATACTTTTCAAAAGAAATGTTTGTCTTTTATTTAACGGTATTTTTGTTTTCAAGTCTTAACTAATTATGAAATTCTGATTTGAAAAGGGATTCAAACTCTAAGAAGAAATTCAATGCAAACAAACAGACAGAGAAGTGCCCGAATTACTTATAAACCTCTGACAACGCCTACAGTTGGTAAGAAAATAAGCCAACAGTTAAAGGTATTCATTGAAAAATGATTACTAATTGAGATGTACTATTGTAGTAACAATTGTAACAATAAGTATTTAATGGAAAATATTTTTGTTTAGTATTTTCATATATTTTAAGATAAGGGTTTGAAATATATTCTGAGAATCTGTTTTACAGATAGTTTCGTATATATTCAAGAATTGGTTAAGAATTTGATTTTCACTTTGAAAACATTTAATAGAGTTTCAATAGTTATCAGAATTTTGGAAAAATGAAAAATAAATTGATAGGAGTTAAAGGAATAGTATATAGTTAAAGGAAAGTATGAATTAGAAAATATGACATTTCTATTTAGCGACCAAGATCAACGTTATCTATTAAAATTGCATATTTGATGTTTTCGAGGAGAAAAGCCATTCATATTTTGGTAGATATGCTAACCATCTGTTGATTCTCACAAAGGATTCAGAATCCAATTCATTCATAATTCCTATCAATAGAATGATTCAATCAATTCTTAATTCCATTACTAAACAAAATTTTCTTTATTTGTATCATATATTGAGACACAAAAACAATTTTGTCATTAATTTATCAAAACATCGCTTTATTTCTTTGAAAACATTGATTTCGTTTTTGTTTTGCATTTTTTAGAGTCATTTCTTCCGAACAAAACCAGATTTGTTCAGATTATAGACAATACAATACAAATGACTTTCAACTAGATCATTCGAGTTGGCAACAAACGGCCTATTAATCAATGGTAAACCTAATAATTATATTCAGATTTGTATAAAATAATCTAATTTTTGTTTTTATTCGTCAAGAATTAATACTAAACATAATTGTGTTATAATACTAATTAATTGATTGAAAATTTGTGGAAACTTCAGAAAAGTATGCCTTTCGTTAACTAATATTTAATTTCATTTATGAATGTTATTGAAAGTAATGCTTTTAATCAATCAATTCGTAGGACTTTTACTTTAATCGAAAGAACTGTTTTGCCGTTCCTTACAATTGAATTAAGGCATCGAATAATAAAGCGATAGAGTCTATCGGATAGACGAATATTAGAGCAAAACATTTGAATATTATGCAAAACATATGACTTTCGATATAAAACAACTCAATGTGAGGATTAATATCAACGAAAAAATATCTGATAAAAGCATTTCAAAAGATTTGTGTATAATAGAGTTTAGTGACACTTTTGATTGAAGGTGAAAGTTTATGTAATCATGGTTCTTATTAAAATTCAATTCCAACGTTTTTATGAATTTCCAATTTTCTAAAGACTATTATCTTTTAATTTCATGAAAACGGATATATCGTAAATGAAAGAGAGATTAAGAAAAATATTTGATAGATTGCTTCACATCTTAAAAGAGTGAATTCACGCAAAAGAGCTCAGAATAAGGGTTAAGACTTCAGATTTATTTTGAAATTCATTGAAATTAATCAATTAATTGAAGTTTTATTACAAACTTTTTCTAATTTTATTTCAGATTCGTCTTTAAATTGCGATAAAATCTCTGAAATCTCTTTAATTTAGTGATAAGTCTCAAACTTTATTGAAATAATAGAATCTTAAAGAACAAAATTAGCAAGATAAAGCATAGAAAACAGACTAAATTAAGCTATTTTTGAGAGTTTTGAAGAAATTCGTTCATTTAGTTGACTGCTATTCACTCGAATTAATATTTGAATAAATGAATATTCAAATTAACTCTAATGAAGATTTGGTTCAACAGTGATATCCAAGAGTAGTCTAAGTTTGCCAATCAATGCTACAAACTGTAAAACAAACTTTAATTTTCCTAATGTATAGTATGAGGTGTTTACAGTGAAAATCAAAACTCTTGATCATCTTTATATAAATTGAGTTAACTCTACCGCAAATTCTTTGTTTTTGTTATTAACTTTTGTTGAATGAATCGAAAACATGAAAAGTAAATATTTTTTGGAGTTTTCCAAATATTTTGTTGTTTTTCAATAATTTAAACGATCTATTGATTCTTGATTCTTATTGAAAAATGAAAAACAGCAGAAAACTATCATGATAAATCACGACATAAAAAAGGATTCACTTAACCAAAGATCTATAAGTAATTCCATTAATAATCTGTCGAATCATTAAATTGAAACTAAAATATATTTCATAATAAAAAAGAATCACTTATTGAATGAAATATGATTTGAATGTCAAACTGTGCGTAAAATATTGATTTTTTTATGAAAATTGAAAATCTTTTTAAAAAACTTACTTTTGTTTTAATGGATTGTTTTCAATGAAATTGGTTTCGCTGTTACTATCATTTGGCTCCAAATCAGTATTGGACTCATAATCGGCTGATTTTGCAATAGTTTCGGTGGATATGATTGAAATCAATGAAAACAATACGAGTGTAACACTCAATATAGTTAGTGATATAACACTTCTTGAATGGCAAACGCTTTTTCCGCACTTCATCTTTGGTTAAAACAAGTGAATGACAATCAGAATAAATACAATCAAACGAATAGTAAATAAAAAGAGCGAAACAATCGCTAAATCACTGATTAATATACAAGTGTTATGAGTGTTATGAGTGTCGACCCAATGATCGCTCCAAACGATTGATGCGATCAGAAGAAGAAGAGTTTCCAATAAAGAGAAGAGTTTTACAACAAATAAAGTTTATATAGAAATACAGAAACTCTGCTCAAAAAGTAGTTAAGCTTAAAGCCGAGTGCGCTCTCGGAATAAAGGTTGGATACCTGTGCCCACACGTCATGCTCTGATGCGCCCAATCGTTGCCAATCATCTCTAAAACACTTAATTGTCTCTTAAATATTGTCAATATTTGTATTAATATTTTCATTTCATTTAATACTTATTAATTATTTGAGATAATTAACGAAAATATCATAAAATCTATTTCTGAGCTAATTTTGAAGTCAATTATTTGACAGAATATTCTTTGGTCAAAATTAATTGTATCAAGTTCATAATATCAACTAAATCTAATCATGTTTTCGAGAGAGGAAATAACTAAAATCTAGGTCATTATTATTTATTTCATATAATAATCTGTATTTTTGGGTATAAAACAAACTTTCGTTTCATTTCTATAATCAAACTCTTGAGTCAAGAGCTGACTATCCTATGGTTAGAGTGTTTTCCAATACTTTTAATGACTTCAATAAAATGTTATAAATTATATTATTATTGTATTAACTCTGTATTACTCAGACCTATCTCCAAGCGATTGAGAAATAGAATAATAAATCGTTTTTTGTTTGGATCTAAAACTAAATTATAACTATTCTGAATATTGTTTTGTCGAATGCATTCAAAACATGAAATCTATAGATAAAACAATATGTAAACCGTTTGCGACATAACATACATTAGTTATTCAATAATTTTCATTTTATTTTCGGGTAATACGAATAAAGAGAGACTTAGAATAAAATTATGTATCATTTGATGCCAAAAAATATTATGACTAATGTTTGGACCGTTTATTATGTCTCAAAAATTATATTATTTATCGTTTAATAAAATAAATTCAAATAATTTAGAAGAGAAGTGAAGAAATCCTTCGCAGTCATCATTCGTGCAAACGATCCCAATCAATATTCAATGAACTAGATCAGTTTTCATACAGAATTTAAATAAAATGTTGAACATTTGATCTGAGCTCAACAGTCCTTCCTTTCGTATTCTTCATTAAAACACAGGAAAATAGAATATGAATATGAATTATATGAGATATCAAATAACAATTCAATTTTGAATACAATTTCCCATAAGTTTTGAATAAAAATGAAGAAAATTGAATTCAAAACAAATTTTTATTATATTCTCAAATGAATTCATTAGTAGTTGAAAATATAATGCATAGATAAGAATTGAATTTTAGTAAAAATTTTTGAAAATTTAATGAATTCCACAATTTAAACATCAAAGGATACAAAACTTTGAAACTAGCAACATCTAAAATAGACGTATCTGTGAATTCTTATTAAGAGTTGGCACAATAACCATGCTGCTATAGAAACAACATCATTGAATATTCAAGAAGTAAATCTTTAATGTCGGACTCAATTCAATAATTGGATATAATTTGATGTTTAAAGAGATTTAAAGAGCATTCAACTGAATCACACATTTATTGTTATAAACGATCAAAAGATTCATTGATTTTCATTTTGACGGAACAACACATCAAACAATTCATCAGAAATTTCAATATTTGGAAGACTTTTAGCATTTTATTTGATATTTCGAAAAACTATTAAATGAGTGAAAAGTTATTTGTTTAGAGAAATGGAAACAAAAATTCAATAAACATTTATTTGTCAACAATTGAGACCAAAAAGACATTAATTGATTGCTTTTCTACGAATTATTCTGTGTTTAACTGTCTTTCCCTTCGGTATTAAAGTTGTTATTTAAAGGAACAACAAATTGATATCAAAGTCAAAGAAACTAAGGGACAGACAAAACAAGAAGTCATTATAACACCACAGACTTCAATAAAAAGATTCACTGAAAAACACTTTCGTTGAGCACAACCTCTTGCAGGATGAGCTTCATTTCATTATGAGTTCAAAGACTGAACCAAAGGAATTCATATCATACGAGACAACAACCATTGAAAACAACACAAAAAGGTATTATGAACTAAAGGCTATTATTATGTAACGGATATTATGTCTTACATAACGGAATCTCATCGAAAGTCAATTGAAGACCTATTGCTTCAAAATATATTTCATTAGATTTGAAACCAAACTCTGTTTTGTTTTTTAATTTGACCTGATGTTAAATCGGAATACAAATTGTTTTAGTTTTGAAACAACTAAAGGAAGTCAAATGCAAACGAATAACTCTTTTCATTGAAACTGCATTTCGAGTCTGCAATCAGTTATTCTCAGAATAATTGAATGAATTTATATTTGAAATGAGAACCACTTTTGTAATACTAATGAATTTGTTTTCAAAGTTCATTAAAAATTTCTAATTTAAAATCTGATTTCAGAAAATTAAAGGATTAGAGTCTAAAATATCATCGAATCTTCTGATTAATTATGAGAATAAAAAAGTTTTGACTCAGAATTCATTAGTTTAGTTTCGAAACATTAATGTAGAACATCTAGATCATTCAAATGAACTTAAAAATTCATCTATTAACAAATGAACAGACAGAAGATAACAAATTGTTATTACAATTGTTGTAACTATTGTATTGTGTTATAGAATTTGAGACATGTTTTCAAAGTTTTGTCTGTACTTACGTCGGGGCTGTCCTTCAGATGAGACGCTGGAAGTTATTTCGCAAACAAACGTCAGTCAACCGATTGGTAAATATTGGTTCAGTTAAAAGCAGTTCATTAAATAATTATTCATAACATTAGTCACACATTTGTCTCTGATTTGAATGACAGAGAGAAAAGTGGTTCAGATGTTTGTCAAGACTTTTGTCAAACGGAAAAAACAATTAAACTGTTAATGCATTCAATCAATATTTGCAACAAAATTGTCAGCTCAATGGATTGGTCAACGACCTGGATAATTCCACAATCAATACCAGAGATGATTTTATGATCAGACATTTTATATAACATTTATTTTGAAACAAACAAGATAACTCTCTTAAGCTATGACTAAAGGTATGATCATTTTTGCAATTATTCAACTGATTATTTAATTTATGTAACCCTTGGCTTAAAATGTTTTGAACGGAGAAGATTATAAACAAATTGAACAACATAGTGACCAAGGCTATTCTTTTTTATAAGCACTCAATGTAATGAGAGAATCAAAGTATTGAATGTTTTCGTTGACATAAACGTGTATTTCATAGCAAACAAAACAATTAAATCAAATGAGGCATAAAATAATTGTCTGACTCTAGGATTTAGAACAACACGTGCTCTGACTCGTGAAGGCAACAAAATTAAAGCTATTGAACGGGACATGTGATCCAATTGAGGTCTCTTCTGGGGCTTGAATTTACTCATAAACTTTACATTAGCTCAAAATGGGCTCATCTTAGATTGCAGTCAAAATTGTCTAGACTCTAATCATACGATTCTTATAGACTCTTCTCAGACTCACTTTTGGACATAATTTAAGTCACGCGACACGTGTTTTAGGTTCACAACCTCTTCAACGCATGAAATCCTTCCTCAGTTAGAGCGCAACAGATCTAATACTCTGAACAGTAATTTAAAATATGTTACAATGATATACATAACGCAGTCATTTGTATTTTAGAATTTGGGTGATTTGTACAAGAATGTTTCTTAGATAAATTCTAGAAAAATACACTTTTCTTATTAAGTGTTTTTCCAAAATCTATAAAAAATTTCAATACAAAGAGAATTAATTTAATTACGGATCGAATGACTGAATATTTAATTAGAATTTGATTTGAAATATGAGATAACTTTTGGAACATTTTTAACCTTAAAAGCATATAATCCCTGAGTTTTCAAATCAATACATAATAAAACGCTTCTATTGATTTGAAAACTCAAGGATTATATGATTTTAAGATTAAAAATGTTCCAAAAGTTATTTCATATTTCAAATCTAATGTTATTAAAATTGAAAATGTTGTACTTGGTCATAAATGGGTCATTTTCAATACTTTTAAGTGGAAATCTAATTGAGTTTTACTAAAACCGTTTTAGAAAATTAAATCCGTTTTGAAATTGTTTTCCTGACTTCAAAGGGATGGCAATCCTGTCGTCAGAGGAAACACATTCCGTCTAACTCTTCAATCCTTTGATTTGATGACAAAAACAGAGGCTTTAATTATTCAGATAATGAAGAGTAGATTTCCTTCAATGACTTAATGATGACTCAATACTTCAATGACTTCAATCAAATTCAACTCATTTCTGGCACTGACCTAATCTTTGGCGCCAAACCATGCGCTCAGACTTCAAGTTCTTTAAAATTATTTAAAATATTTTTAATGAATTCAGAAATTAAAACAACGATTGAATAGATTGTCTCTAATTTGATGAAAAGACAAGTTAGTCAATCTGATTTTTACCAGACACAATTCAAAATCAATGAAGATAAAATTCTTGATCTATATGAACATATTTTATGATAAGATCATATTCTGTCTGATTTTTTTTCAAACTTAAACGGATAAAATGCTGATCAATATTTTTAATTTGACTTGAGTTATTCTTAGACTATTCTTGATAATCTGTTATCATTGAGAAAATTTGATATGAAATGTGAGTAAAATTTTATCCAATTTATAGATTATTTTCAAATTATTGGTTTAATTATTGCTTCAAAAATAATTGCTTTTCAGTGACTTTTTGAAAGGATTTTTCGGAAGTAAATTTTGCTTGTTAAATCAATGTTGATACTAATCTTCAGCAAGTACATACGTCCGTTAATATGGCAAGGATATAATTATTATTCTTCATAACCATAAACTGTCTGAAATCTGATGAGATTTTCTCTTTAATTTGATTCAAGAGTAGAGGTATCAGAGCATAAGGTATATGAAATACGAGACCAACAATAAGTCTATGAAATTATTAAAGAATTTTCCTCGACTTCAAGTTCAACACAAAAACCATTACAATGAGTAGTTCAGAGGAAATAATTAAAAAAATTTATCCATGTCATTCTTGTTTTCAAGTTTAAAAGTGCGACGATTTTTCCCAAGAAAATAAACAACTGTCCACCAAATATATAGTACATTACAGTAGTTTTGATCCAATTTTTCTTATCATTTGAGAAATTATAAACATTTTAATCAAAAGAAAAGCGAAATCAAGACAAACATTTGATTTGGGATAATAAAAGTGAACCAATTGTGGACTCAAATAATATTAGTTTTAAAATGAAATCTGAAAATTGCTAAAATTAATCTCAAATCTAAATTCAATAAATCAAATCTCAAATTAGATATTATTTTGAGCAAAATATTCAGAATAAATGAACAGAACTATTGAAAAGTCAATTGATATGAAATATAAACCAATAGATGTTTGGATATATTTGTAATTTGAGTTTTGATTGTAATGTTTTTCAAGTTTCAATTCAATACTTAATCTTGATTACGAGACATCAAAAGAGTTTACATCATTTTCAGTCTAATATCTCTATTGAAATGTTAGTTAAGTTTTCCATTGGATTCAAAATATTTTTCACTGTTTTCAACACTTACTCAACACATATTCAACAAATTAAGTGAAAATCCTTCAAAATAATGGATAAATTTTTCAAAATGTAAGTGAATTTTCAAAGATTACTTGATTTAGGAATTTTATCGTTTTTATAGTTTGAGCCAATTATTTCATTAATTGAAATTTCAAATATTTTAAATGAAGTACTGCTTTTTATTTGACTTAAAATAGCCAAGGATCAAAGTTTAATCAATCATAATTCTTCATTGTTTTCGCAATTTTATTGTAAAAGCTTTCAATTGAATGTAGTATTGGCTGTCATTCATAAGTCAATTATTATTTGATTTAAAATTTATTTTACTTTTTTGTGTAATTATCGAAAATCATATCTAACTTTCAACCAATTAGTATATAATTAAAACTTATGACAGACTCGTCACAAATGTGATCAAGTGGTGGTCTCAAGTTCATAAAGTTGGGTAGACTTCCGATCCGTTCCAACCTTCAGTCACTTTCATATTTCGGAGGAATTGTTAAAATAATTTGTTTTTAATAATAAGTTATCCATTTGAGGGAATTCCCTCTTATTTATTCCGAAAATATCCCAACAGACAAGAGTTGAGGCGATTATTGTTTAGTTGTAAACAATTCGCTATATTCAAAAAAAATTTCAATCAATTGATGTACTCATCGATTGGGAAAATTATAATTGAAATCATTTTATATTGAAATGAATTTATATCTGAATTACTTAATGACTTTCGGAATTACATTTAAAAAGTATAGAATTAATAGGAATTTAATGAATTTCAGACAAATATCATAACAACTGTCAGTGAATTTCAATTAAATGTGTGGAAAAAATAAGTTTGAGTAAACAAAATACGAGTTCTCTTCTAGTATTTCATTCGTGAAAATCTAATCCAAAAATTTCCCCAAAATTTATAACATTTTGTGACCATTTTTGAAGAGATTGTAAACACTTTAACGTGAGTTCAAAAGTTGTTTATTCTGTACTAATTCTGACCAAATCTTGTGTGAAATGCCTCGAAATGCAACAAAAAGTTGAAAATATTTAAATAATGAGATCCTCTTTTCATATCATCACAAATTCAAGAATAACCTAATATTTTGGTTTTGCTTTGAATCGTAAGTTTTTTTTGAATAATTTTGATACCCCTCAAAGCATTTTTCACTCATTTTACTCTTTTTTTAATATTCTTGTGAAGAATTTAATGCAAATAATCTGTTCATTGAATAAATATTATAATTTGCAACACATTTGGCCTTCTGATCAAATTTCAAATAAATTTGTAAAATATATCTCTTTTTTATAATTGATTTTTCAGATAATTTATTTGTGAAGTAATTTTAAATAAAAGTAGTTTTTTTACTAGTATTCAATAGTTTCAATTATTTATTAATTGTTTGTTTAGTGACCTTACGGTTGAATTTTAAAAAATGTAATCAATTTTTATATAAAATGAAATGAATTTGAAACCAAATAACTCTAAATTTTGAAAATGTATTTTAAAACGTGATTTTATGCAATAATTTTAATGATTTAGTCAAATATGAGTAAACAAAATAACGAAGAATTCAAAACTTTACTAAAGATGTTATCTCTAATCAAAAATGAATTTTTGTTTGAATAACCAAAAGAAGTGAAAACCTTTTTTTTGTTATTTTTCAGTCAATTTTATTATATTTAAGTGAATTTCAATTTTCAACTTCACATTAAAATAGACACAAAACAAATTGACAACAAATTCTCAATTTATTTATTGAGTTATTAAGACTTTTTAACATCAGATCCTGTTTTGGGTACTGAATAAAAGAGGAGTGCATTCGAGAAATAGTTTTGAAAGTCCGCTAAAGAAAGAGTTGAATATATTCTGAGCGATAGAGAGAAGTGAATGAAGAAAAAAATTCTATAAAAAACTGTAATTAAAATACTTGTGATCTTCTCTCCGTTTATCTGATTTAAGGGTCACTTTAATTATGGATTCAATCCATTCATCGCCAAAAAGTGTAAGACTTGAAAACTCAGTGAATGATTCACCAGATTATGAATCGAGTGTTGAGTGCAGTAGTGTTTATGAAGAAGACTCTCAAGACATAGCGTCGATGCCATCGATGAACACAGCACTTGAAGTCTCCGATAATTGCAAACATAATAACTGTTTGGTTAATGACTCCGATTTAAATATCAATATGAATAACAATAGCAATACTTTTAATAATTATAGAAATAATTTGAATCTAACGAATGGTAATCAAATCGATCCGAAGACATCATCACTTGGTTTGCAAAACAGGTGCCGACAGACGCCTCAGACATTCGACAAACAATTCGTTAATGATATCAAACAAACCAATCCATCGGATATTGAATCTCAAGAATTGAAGAGAAAAAAGTCAATTATTTATCAACTTTATTCAAATGGAGGACACAAACCACGGAAACCGGTGACCACAAGACTGTCGATTCTGGGCCGACCCATACCACTCAGTCGACTACGAAATGATAATCGTTTTTACAGAGAAAAGGTTGCGGTCTATAACTTTCTTCAGAGACCGCAGGGATTTATTGCCGTCGGATATCATATATTTGTCTCAATTGTTGTCTCCGTTTGTCTTCTTCTGACAGTTTTCTCCACAATTTCAGGTATTTTTGTTTCTGTCGTCCATTTATTTGATTAAATTTATCGCATATTTAACCCATTTTTTTTGTTTTTGAAAATTTGTTTATCAACTCCTTTAATATCAAACGTTTTTAACCACTTTTTGTGATTAAAAAAAACTTTCATTAATTTTAGGAATATTTTTATTAAATAAAAAAAATTATTAAATAATCTATTTTTGCGATAATAGATATAAATTGAATTTTATTTTTCAGACTACGAGAATATATCAGCAAATGGACTCCGGTATATGGATGGCTTTGTCGTAGCAATGTTTAGCTCAGAATTCATAGCCCGGTTGTGGAGCTCCTCCTGTATATCTCACTGTAGGTTCGGCTTATGTTTCAATTGATTTGGATTTCAATTAAATTGTTTTATCTCTAAATTGTTGCCTCAGATCAGGGATTCTACGGAAAGATTCGTTTGTGAGTCAACTCAAGACATAATTGTTTTAAATATTTAATTACCCATTCATTTGATTGCAGTCTTCGTAACCCATTTCGTCTGATCGATATGTTTGTGATAATCACGTCTTGTATAGTCTTATTCTTCGACACCAAAAGCCATACACTATTCGTTTACTTCAGAGGCTTTCGATTCTTTCAAGTGTTTCAAATGCTTCGACTCGAGCACAGATTCCGTCCGTGGCGTCTCATGGCATCTGTCGTCTGGGCTCAGAGAGAGCACCTGGCGATCACTTCCTATATGGGATTTCTGGCGCTACTCTTCATTTCGTTTTCTATCTATTTTGTAGAAAAAGACGTAAACCCAAACCCGGCCTTCAATAACATCGCGTCTTCTATGTATTGGGGGGTCATCACACTCTGCACAGTCGGGTATGTCTTTCCCTTTAATCAAATTAAAAGTTGGCAAAAGTGTTAACGAACTCTCTTTTCAAAGATATGGAGATATGGTTCCCGTCACTCCTTTCGGGAAATTTCTTTCCTGTATTTGTATAATAATCGGAGTCTCTATATTTGCATTACCCGCAGGAATATTGGGAACGGGTCTCGCGCTTAAGGTATTCCTCATTATTTTGATTTACAATTTATTTATTAGTTTTTTTTGTTTTGAAAAAAAATAAATGAAAATATTTTTAGAGATCAGAGAAACTGATTATAAATATCTTCTAAAATATGTCTCAATTTGTTTGAAACCAGAAATAATTTAATCGATTGAATGAATTTCAGGTTCAGGAACAGCAACGCGTCAGACAAATGGGTAAACGTAGGGGACCGGCAGGTATTGGCTACCAATTAAACATTAAATTCTTTGAATAATGAAACTATAATTTTCTATGAAACATCAGCCAGAGTGATCCAATGGACCTGGAGGTGTTATGCTGCCAGTCAATATTCCACGTCGACTGTCACGTGGAGAGCCCACTACAGATCTGATCGGTCCGAGAGACTGAGCGAACAGGAGAAGAATGCCATCCGATTCCTTCGAGTGGTTAAGTACTTTATAGCTCGTCGTCACTTCAATAGAGCCCAAAAGCCGTACGACATTAAAGATGTGTTGGAACAGTACGCCGCCGGTCACGCAGATGTCTTGGGACGGGTCAAACATATGCAGTCCCGACTCAATACCGTTCACTCTTCGGTCACCACTCATATGAAAGCCATGAATGAGTCAAAAGTGATATTATCTTCGCGTATGACTCAAATCGAATCCTTTGTAATTGATTTGCAAAACAAAGTCTCAGAATTGATGGACATTCAGATCAATGATAAGACAGTTATCCAGAGTTTGGTCGCAATTCTGAGCCAACAAAACAAATGTGATATCGATGTGAGCCGTAAGTTATTGCCTCCAACTGTCAAACCGAATAAAACCAGAAGAAACTCGTTTTGATTCACATCTGAGACATTAGTTCAGAAGTTTTTTGAACACATTATGCAATCACTTTACCGGTCATTAGCTGTAAATATAACTTATTCTGACTTTTAAAACGTTTTTATACAAAAATGTTATTATAATAATTTTTTTTAATTACTTCAATTCATATTTATTAGTCAATAATGAATTTAAATATCAATTTTTGATAAATATTTTGTATTTATTTAATTTTAAATAATTGACGAATAAATAAATTAAAGTCATTTTCATTTTCATAAGAATCCAAGAAATTGACTTAAGTTTGGACTTTGAGTTACGATTGAATCTGTTGGGAGTGCATACAACTGTCCAAATGACGGGGGTGTCCACCAAAGTAGAAAGTTTTCGTTCAATATATATTCTAAGAGACAAACAAATTTGAATTTCATATAAAAAATTAATAAAATATTTTTGTGGAATCCACCTGGAATTTACTTTGAAGATGGATCTTTTTAGAAAAATTACTATTCATTAGATTTTATATAGGTCAAGTTATTTGCTAATTGATGGATAGGTCTCCCTGGTGAATATATCGCATAACAAATTACGATTTAAGTGGATATAAACAGTTTTGTTAAATTAAAAAAACTTCTTTGAATTTATTATAAGTATTATTTGAATTAATGGAAAAAATATTCGAAATAAAGTTTGGTTCCGATGACTGACTATAGAATGGATTTCTTTCGATTCATGCATTCGTTGCCATAAATATTGAGAACAGAATCAAATTCCTTTGAAATGGTTTTCAATTTTTAATGACTTTATTCCTATCAATATATTTTACTAAATAATAAGAAACTTTGTTTAATACATTTTCCCTTTTATTCTAAAATTTGACTTCAATTCTAAGTAAAATTTTCATATCTTTTAGAGAGGAGTTCAGTTGTTTGCAAAAAAATTATTAGCTTTTGATGAACTAAATGATTGGTCAATCCTAACATAATCTATTAATTCCAATAAAATTTTGAAAAATCAAAAATTTAATAAACATTTTATATCTTTTGATGATTACAAGAATATATTAATATCTAAATAGGAGTGATCAATAAATTGAGAAATAGTTGCAATTATTGTGAATCTCTCCATTTCTGTAAATTCCAAATAAAATAGTGCCACAAATGGACAGCATTTGTTAATAAAAGAGATGAACTCCCTCTAAGCCAAGGCAACAGATGCCATCATAGGCTATGGACAGAACCTGTGCTCGAGTCGAAGCATTTAGAAAAGTTAAAAGAATCGAAAGTTTGCGTATAGTATATAAGTTTTGACACCAACCGACGCAACAGTCTTGTGGTCACATTTTCGGCCGATTTAATTCACTGTTTGAATAGAGTCCTAAAATTATTGACTTCATATCACTTCAGTTTTTTTGGATTCAATATCTGATGGATTCGTTTGTTTCATATCATTGATGTGTTTTACAAAAGTCTGAGCCTCT
Source organism: Tectocepheus velatus (assembly GCA_034700625.1). Classification (NCBI taxonomy): domain Eukaryota; kingdom Metazoa; phylum Arthropoda; class Arachnida; order Sarcoptiformes; family Tectocepheidae; genus Tectocepheus; species Tectocepheus velatus. The sequence continues at coordinate 101,097 of JAQIXV010000094.1, forward strand.
AATCGACACCTGTTTTGTGTGGAATATCTTGCAATCGATTTGATTACCATTCGTTACAATCAATCAAATAATTGTTACGTTTATTGAAAGCATTTCAAATCAATGCTTTTATCGAAGTAATAGTTATTTAAGGATTTTATTGATATCTTCACAATTATTGGACTTTTCATTAGTGATTTCATTTGCAATCGATGCAAAATCTTAAGAGTCTTCATCACAACTAATACTTGACTCAGCATTGGATTCATTAAACGGTGAATAGTTTTGAAATTTACTTAATTTGGGAAAAAATTAATTGTATGCAAAACAAATTATTGGTTTGAATTGACAAATTATTTCCCCTTCCCTGATGTGTGTGTCCTGAAAATAAATCCTTAGCTGAGTTACTATCAATTATTTGAATTATAGGCCATAATGTGATGTCGAGTATTATGTTATCGACAATAACTTATTGTATTTCAATTTCAATAAATCAATGATTGAGTATTAGATCAAATGACTGACATTTCCAACACTTTTTAAATCTTTGCGTTAAAAGACATTCAAATAATTTGAATCAAAGTTTTTCGTCTATACATTTGTCGCTCAGAATTGAAAATTTATGTTCAAAAGTCTTATCATTTAAAATAATATTCCGATTTTCGGCGAAAGCAATTAAAATTGTTTTCGTGCAATTTTAATTTGCTCCATAAAATTGTGCTTGCTTATAATTTATAATGGCTTTATTGTCATTTGTCACTCTTTTACGATGCAAACAAAGTTATAGTTTTCGTGAACTCATTTGTTTCGAAATTATTTTGAATTCTTCATCAAAACAACTATAGGCTCTACAAATAACTGAAAGAATAAATGTAAATAAACTTGATAATTTTTCACAAGTATGCAGTTATTAACTCTGATAATTAAACCGTTTTAGCTAGAATTGTTTTCAATTTCATAAGATTATAAAAAATGTGAGTTTAGGACTATTTTGGTTATTATTATGAGAAAAATAATGCGATTAAATGTTATGAATATTTGACTTAAAGTTTTAATGAGTTAAATAAAATTAACAGTCAAAGTGTGAAAACACATAATTTTTCATTGAGAGCAATTATGCATGCTCATTACAGTTCATTTTACAAGATTTAATGAATCAACAGCTTACAAGTTTGGCAGATATTGTGAAGGCAGTGCTACTCCACCCATAACTATCAAATTAATAACTAGATATTAAACGAATTCTAAGTTTTTGGTAATATTTTTTAACTCAGATATAAAAGATGAGAACCGATAACAAAATGAGTTTAAAATCTTTGTGTCTTTCAGTTTGAGTGGTTGTGCTGTGAGTGGAGTCGGATATTGTCTGACAGTCTA
>JAQIXV010000095.1:0-102155 GCA_034700625.1 Tectocepheus velatus
TCTCCCTCTCCCCTCCCTCTCCTCTCCCTCTCCCTCTCCTCTCCCAATGATGTGATTCTGGGAGAGTGTGCTCTCAATCAGACTCTTTATGAGACTCTTTCCCCCTTTTATTTGGTTTTAAATAAATGAAAACATATTTTATGTTAAGAAATGTTTTCCAATCATTTGATTCACAATTTTTGAATTTAATTCAATTGATTTGAAATTAAATAAATTTGAAAATATTAACCAAAATATGAATGAAGTTAAGCCTATAGTAGGGATTTGTATGGATATGTGTCCTCAAAATGAAATCCAATGGTATTTAAATCATTTTATTTCAATTTTTAATTAAATTTTTGTAAAATTGATTTTGAGTTTGATTTGAGTGATTCGGATGAACCACATGAGGGATGAGTACCTCTCCTGTAATTGATCCGATTTGACCACATTTTACACTCATTTTCATTTAATTGCATTGATTTGTGTGACTCATTGTCTAAACTATTTAATCGTTAATTGTCTTTAAGGCGAGAAAACAATTGTTTATTACATGAGTTTGAGATCACAAAAGAGTCGGAACTCATACTATATAAGGAACTGACAAATAGAGAGAAAAACAGCAATTCGTAAGACACAAGTCATAAGACATAAGACTAGTATTGACTCAACTCTTGTTTTTTTAAATGAAATATTTTTATCGAAGATATCGCCCGAAAGCCGATAAACGAAAAGCAGTGAAACAATTCACGCGTTCGAGCGCTGGTCAACCCATGCAATCACCTGAAGATCTTCGACCAATGAAAGTGTTGACCAAAACCACTGAATATCTTCTTTCGATGTATTATATTATTATTGTTTTAATGGAATTGTTATGCAATGAATGCAATGAATTTGTTTCAGAGTCATCGCCAGAAAAACAGATCCAAAGAAATGGAATATAGTCTATGACTATGTGTTCGATAGACTGCGAGCCGTCCGTCAAGACATGTCTATTCAGTGTCTGAACGACTTGCCATGTCTTCTAATATTAGAACAATGCGTTCGGTTTCACATATACTTCAAATATTTGTAAATTTTAACAAATTATTAGTTTTTCCAAAACTTTTAATCAAATCAATTGTAAATGTGTTTAGTTTTGGGGATCAAGACATCAGACTCTATGACAAACACATCAATGAAACGCATTTAAGAGAGTGTTTGCAGTCATTACTTAAACGATATGATACTATAGAAGACACGCAAAAAACCAGATTTCGTCCACTTTTTGAATCAATTTATTTGATACACAATTTAGGAACAAATGAAGCGCTTCTACGGTATGGAAGTCTTCCTTCAAGAATTAAAAATCACAAAATGGTTGTCAAGAGCTATAAAATAGGTTTAAATTTAGTAAACGGTCTCTACTATCAAGTGATCCAATCGATCGCTTCCATAGAATTGCCGATATTAGCCGTTTTGGGCGCCACTAAAATACCTGAAATCCATTCGATGGCAATTAAAAAACTGTGTTTTGGCTACAGTTCCCCCAATACTCGTTTTCCAATAAGAATTCTAAGTCAATGGTTGTGTCCTTTCGAGAAAAATTTGAAAACTGCCGACAGTTATATCGAAGAGTTGTCTAAAAATTATGGATTAAATGTTATCAACGATTCGATTGCTTTCAATAAAACTAATTTCAACGAAATGGCAAAACAGGTAATGATATGACTGACCATAATATTTGATTTTATTATTGATTTTCCTTTGATTTCAGTTGAATTTGAGAAAATGGAGTCAATTCGATCATATCATTGATCTTATATCACTTCCATCTATACTCAGAGGAAGGCTTGACATCCATTATATCGAAGAGTAATTAAGTTTTGATATTTTAAGCAAAAGTTGGTTTATTTTTATGAATTTTCTCATTTATGATACAAATTGTGATTATTTTTCTTTTTTATGATCAATAAAAATGATCTCATTTTCGATATTATTCGATAAAAAATCAAAATTTATTTTAAAAATATTTCTTTAGATTTAATGAAAATATTTGACTAATATATTGGTATATAAGTAAAAATATACGGAAATTATGAATAAATAAAAATTATTTCTAACTTTTAGTGGCGTTTGTTGTACTCAAACCAATTCCTTATTCGACAAAATGTTTATACCATTAGTTGTCAGCACTTGTGGTGAGGAATCAGTTTCAGTGACTTTCTGTTTCTTTGGCAAATGTGTGGTCACATCACGTCGTTCGTCGCCTTCGTCTTCACTGTCGGAGAACTCATTCTCTGGTTGTATGTATTGATCCGATTTGTCAATAGATATCCTTACGTCTGGGTCTTCCATATCTTCGATCATTTCCATCGATTCTTCTCTTATAAGAGTGAAGTCTGGAATGTCTTTGATTTGAACGGACGGCGCGTGAATCAACGTTCGGAGGTTTTCCAATATTGAAGTCCTTTAAAAAAAATACATTAAATAATTGTTTAATCATTTGATATATACTTTATTTTCTCCAAATTCTGGTATGAATTCTGATTGAAAGCATTGGAAGGACTGATATGTAACTGGAAGTCAGGCCCATAATAATCGAAGTAATCGTTTTGAGGTAAGTCTGAAATTAATTTCAATTTATTTGATATAAATTTGATTTGAAGTGACGAACCGTTTGGCAAATCCACGTTCAGAGCGATGGCCGTCTCGTAAGCCCAACAACGGGACACATTCTTCTTCGTATATCTGATCCAATCAGTTATCAAATAAAAATTAATAAATAAATAAGTATTTAATAGCCATACCCTCCGCCGCCCAGAATTAGAAGAGGTATATCGAATCCTTTGACGAACTCAACACACTTTCCGTGTCCTTTGAGCGTCAGATTAAAGACTCCCAATCGGTCTCCAGTCAGAGAATCGGCTCCACATTGCAGTACAATAACGTTTGGCCGATACGTCTCTATCACCTGTTGATGGGGTTAGACATCAGACAATCGAATCAATTATTTAAAGAATGTCTAACTTTAGAGATAATCGGCTGAAAAATGCTTTCGTAGGCCAAGTCGTCGATACCATCATTGAGAGGAACGTTAATGGAATAGTATTTGCCGTTTTCTGCGCCGATGTCTTTGAGATCTCCCGTTTCGGGAAAGAAATTTTTGCCAAATTTATGAAACGAAACGGTCATCACTCGATCCGTAGTATAAAAGGCTATTAAAACAAACATAAAAATGAGTTAATCGTATCAATTGATAGTATTAGTGGACAGACCCTCTTCGACACCATCGCCATGATGTACGTCTATATCAATATAAAGAACCCTTTGTTGATATCTCAAGAGTTCGAGAATCGCCAAAACAATATCATTGACATAACAGAAACCGGAAGCCTCCGACTTCTTTGCGTGATGTAAACCTCCGGACCAATTGATGGCGATATCGGTGGCCTTCTTATTCAATTTGATGGCACCCGCTATCGACCCGCCGGCAGATATCTGACAGAACTCATACAAACCGGTGAATACCGGACAGTCTTCGCATATATGAACTGAATTCGAGAAATATGTCCTCTCTTTGAGAACTGATGAGTGATATTCAGTATTTAAATAATTACATGAACTGAGATCCTGACCGCTCTCCGGCTCCAGTGTCTGAAGAGTACGGATATAATCCGGAGAATGAAATCTATTCATCTCTTCTTCGGAGGCCTTATGTGGTCTCTGAAAGTGATTTTGAATTAAATGGATTTTTGAGTTAAAACAATACTCACATAGACTTGCATTTGTCGATAGAGACCATAGTTTAAGACGAGTTCGTGAGTCATCCTTATTCTGTGCGGTTTCATTGGATGCTTCTTTCCGTAATAGAAACCCCCGATGTCTGCTATATATTGGGATAAGTCAATAAGACGGGTCAGTTTGGCATCAGTTTCAAGAGAGTAACAAAACAAAACAAATACAAAACACTACTAACAGTCGTAATAATAACAAACTTTCCGTTTGAACCCATTCTTCGAAGTCATTGTTCCGATTGTTTGTCGAATCTATACTACAGTTTATCTATTGGTTTATTGAGTCCTTGTTTTATATGAAAATCAAATTACAAATTGAAGACAAACTGAAGAAGAGTTCAAACATTAGCGCAAACTTTGAGATCAATGACTACTCAAAGGACTCAATAAATGACTGAAAGAGTCTCGCATTCAATGTTTGACGCAATCAATCAATACTTCATTCAATAGAGTCAGTCGTCTCACAAATAATGTAACAAATTTTTGAGACCTATTTGAGACCCCATTCAAGACCTCCCTCCCTCACTCCCTCTCTCTCCCTCTCCTTTTTAAAAGTTAAAAAGTTATTAAAGTCTTTGAAATTTAATGAAATTTAAAAATGAAATCATTTAACAGAATATAAAAAGTGATAAAAAGATAAAATTAAATGAAAGAAACAGTTTTGAGTTTTTTGTGCATTTGATTGGTTGAGGCCTGGAATGGGGTCTGCGATCGCTTCCAAATGCAAATCAAGTTATTGTTGGTTCCGCCGACGATATACTCGTGGTTTGGACTCACGGCTGCGATGTTCACAAACAATGGATCAGTCTTTTGGCTTAAAGATTCAGTTTTGACGCAAATGTTGTTGAGTTGAGGTTTAGGGAGAACTCGAATCGGTTCAATCAGATTCTCTTTTTGTTGATTCTTCAGTATTGAGTCTTTCAGATAATAGAGAAGAATCTGTCCGTCAGCCGAACCGCAGCATAAAAGTCGTGACTCAATAGTCATATAAAAATAGTCGCATTTTTGTGAACAATATCGCAATCGATTGACGATCACAAGAGGGACCACTCCTATGCAAACCCCGCTTTTTGCCGATTTCATCATTTGATCCAAATTAGCGACAATTATGCTGTCCTTCAGACGGAATGCCATGAGATTGGAGTCACTGCCAATCATTACTAAGCCGTCGATAACTTTTTTCTTCTCAGGAATATCTACTCTATATATGAGGGGAGAGTTGACTTTCTTTTCACTGCATTTATTATCTGAGAGTTTGATGAGATGAATGCCGTCCTCTCCACTCACGACAAGAGTATTTAGATTTTTAGCGAAAGTAAAATTCAAGATTCGATTATTACAATCAATTTCTTTGAGTTTACGGACTGTCAAAGAGGAGAGTTTCGACAATTGGGTCATTTTTCCGGAGTCCAGTCCCCAAACTATTACTTTTTTGTCATACCCTCCACTGAAAAGTAAATTCTTTTTTATTGGATTAAAGAGAAGACAATTAACTGATTGCGAATGACTTCCGATTTTTATATAATCGTTGAAATCGTCGGCGTTTAGGAACAAAATATTTGTATGTTTTTTGTCTTTTCGAGTCCCGCCGACACATAAAAGGCTTAAGTCTCGAGTTTTACCATTAGATGTATTAACGACGAAATCTCTCCAAACGACACAATTAAATGTTTCGCAATCATTACTATCTTCGTATCTCTTAGTGACGGATCCACTCTTCAAATCAATAATATTTACGATATGTCCGCCACAGGAAACCACTATATGACTGCCACAATACATTCGACCGATTGGTCTGTATTTTATGTCCCAAATCGATGTCTTAGAATCTTTTGGATCTGATTTTCGCGAATGTTTTCGTAATATTTTCATCAAATCATAATTGAGTGGAAATGAAGAGTCGCTTCTCTTATGTGTTATTTGATTGACTAATGGATTCGGTTTCATATTCTTACCCATTGTTTTCAATGACTCACTATTTTGTCTTTTGATTCCAGAAGTTTGTGAAACTTTTTCTTCCGGTTTACAAATTGTTGCAAAAATTTCTACATTGAGTTCACCGATGGCTTCAGCGATAGCTTTGGAGAGAATATCTAATTTAAAATGAGTTAATTCATTCTTAATTGGCATCACTTCTGAAGCAATTATTGAACTACTATTCGGCTTTATTTCGATATTATTCATTAGATTTTGATTTGAGGTCATTTTTCGGATGATATTTTCAACGATTCGTATTAGTTTATTGTCAACCAATTGTTCGACTTTATGTTTGAGAGCAAATTTAGCTTCCTCAATTATTCCACAATTAGCCATTAAAGTTTGTGTCAACTGTTCCTTCATTTGAAGAATTGCTGATTCAGTTCTCTGAAGACTTACAGCAAAATGACTGATGAATATATTGTCTATACTTGAGATGACCTGAAGTTCAGCCATAGTTATGTATCGTCTAATTTCAGTGATGTCCTCTTCATTGAAAATTTTGAGTCTTGGCAATTGACTGACCGTCCAATAGGTCAGAGTTGAGTCAAAATTATTGCCTCTTATATCCAACTCTTCAAGTGATTTGAAATTTGATAGAAAAGAAAAGTTTGTGATTCCGTTATACTTGAGGTCGAGTTTCTTGAGTTGAGACAAATTGACTTTTTTTAGATTTGATAAATCAGTCAATAAATTGTGAGAAAAATTTATTGATTGGAGATTAGGTGTCATTCGGAGCATCTCTTCATCGATTACAGAGATCCCACTTTTGCTCAAATTCAATGATTTTACATTTTGTGGCTCTTCTTCTGTATAACTAATAACTTGCAAATTATGCTCTTCTAAAAAGTATTCAATTAATCCAATATTTTTGTCGTCCATTTCTCTATTATTATTATTAATGACTTTATGAATGATTTGGGGAAAAATAATGAGAAATTACTGTCCGATTACTGTCCATATACTGAGTCGATACGAGTAAACTGAGTCCAAATGCATATAATATGAGACAAGAAATGGTTATTATGAGTAATATTTAAAAAACGAGCGATAATTCTTATTAACTCAATGTTTGATGACTTTTAAATGAATATGAAATGAGGAGTTGTCATGTTCATCAAAATATATATTAAATGACTCATTTCACAGTTGAATCTGAGTCTGACTCAAAAAAGAAGAAACTATAACTTGGTTAAACTTTCAATTGTATAATTTATCAATACGATTGACTTGTTGATAGACTTTAATATCAATCATTTGTTTTACATACAAATTGTATCTTTGAATCGATTAACTGTTAATCATTAACTCAATCATTGACTCAATCGGAATGAGGATTGACTCGAATTCATTTGATTTGATTGATTGAAGTGATATTTTTTAAATATAAATTTCAATACAATTTCATTGTAGAGTCATTTCAATGACTCATTGATAAGTTTTGATAATTTTATTTCAAATACAAATCCATTTCAATGGAATACTTCACAATATGAGTAATAATTGTATAAACTTTTGCTTAAATTTTAAATCATATAAACACCGATTCTTCTCAAATATGAAAATTCCAAAAACCTCTCAAAAGTGAAACACCTTTTTAGACCCGAACACCCTTTCCCTAAGAAATGGTACCTCTAAAATATGAAAAACCTCTGAGAAGTGAAAAAAAATCTTTGTCCCCGAGCATTTCATATCTCAGAATATTGGTCTAATTAATTGGCCTAATTGTTTATCTTTACAAAACATAACTTGTCTTGACTTTACTTTAAAGTTTAAACAATGTTTAGACGAAAATCAGATAATGTTGAGACTTGAGGTCCATTCGCGCGATTCACTCCAAATCAATTGAAACAATGAAAAGGGCGCGACATCTGATAAAATTCAATTAAATCTAAATTTGATTCTCATTCTGAAAACTGACTTCAATTTTGTGTCAATCCATTGATAGTCTATTCTTAATCTGATTGAAACCATTAACAAAATTGAAAGAAAATGGGTAATAGAGTCGCAAACGGAGAGGTTTTTGGCAACGATTCTCAACAAACAATGAAATCTAAGCGCAAAAACCGAAAGCGAAGTATCGGTCCGACGCCCAAACCAACCAAAATGAAAGCGATCCGAAAGAAGAGTAATAACCCGCCCTCTGCTTATGCCCTCTTCATTAGAGATGTCAGAAATCAATTGTTTGAGAGTAGAATCAGTTTTAATGAACTGGTCGTCAGTTGTTCTCAGAAATGGCGACAAATGGGTTCAGAAGAGAAGCAAAAATACCATCAAAAGGCGAAAGACATTCGCGAAACTATGCTCAGAGAAGGAGGTCGAGCCAAACGCCGCACAATAAAAGATCCAAAGACTCGGAAGAAAACCAATTTTTGGAACTTCGCAGATAAGGTTCGGTCAGATGTCTGGAAGGAAATGAAGGAAAGCAGTGGTTCCAGACCTAAGATGGTTGATGTCAACCGAGAAATTGGCCGCCGATGGCACGCACTCAGTCAGGAAGAGAAGAATCAGTTCAAAACTGTTGTCAATTGAATGCTATTTCTATTTATTTGTCATTCAATTTGTTCATAAAATTCAAAACAAAATTGTTTTTAACTTCATTTTAATATTTATTTTATTTATAATTTCATTAAATGTTTTCTCATTAAAAAACTTTATTAAAAGAATTTTATCTTAGAATTTGATTATAAAAAATATATAAAAATGAAATAACAAATCGATAATTTTTTGCGTAAAACTCTTTTTAAATACCTTTGAATTGAATCTTAAGATTTGGAGGAATGGTTTCATTCAGTCTTTTGAACTGTTGTTTGAGATGAGAGTCGAAAATAAATTCAAACATTTGATCGGATTTGTTGTTTGCGATCTGAATACTGGCTATTATAGACTCAATAGTTATATCATCAGAACCCGAGACATCGAAATTAGACAATTGGTGACAATTTTTAGTTAATTTTATGAATGAATTGTCTGTCATCTGTGGACTGACCCATACATTGAGATATTTTAGACGATTCATACCTTCAATCGGAGAAAACAAAGTCTTTAAATTGGTTTCAAAGCGAACGTAAATTAATTGAAGTTTCGATAAATTCGGTAAAAACTTTGAAATGCCTTCAATACAGTCAGGAGTCAAAGGAGTTGATGTTATTCTGAGTTCTCGCAATTTAATGCATTTCTTCAAATGTTTTATTTCATAGAAACTGATGAGAGGAACGTCACTATCCATCAAAATATTCAATTGAACTAAATCTTTCAATTTTGAGATATTGTCAAACAATTTGTTTTCATTGAAATTGATTTCAGAGAAAAATGTAGAGAAATGGAGAGTCGATAACGAATTGAAGTTATTTCCAATTATTTTCATTGAATTTTTATCAATTAAATCAAATATTCGTAAATCAGTCAAACGTTTGAGCGGTTTATTGGCTAATATCTCAATCGCACAGTCATTCAACAAAAATCCGGGTACTTTTATTTCTCGTATATTAGGGTTAATATTTGAGAAGACGTGTTCGCCATAAGTCTCGACATATCTTTCTGTTTGACTATTGGAGAGGAAACTCATTAATCTGAAGACTTCCAAATGCTTCCAACTTTTTAGCATAACTTCAATTGATTTCTCTGTTATTAAGACCGAAAATGACTCCATTTGAAAGATTTTCATATTTGGAAACTTCTGGCACAGACTTATTACTTGTGTTTCACTTATTTTAATCGGATCCTCTTCACTGATGATAGATAATTGTGTTAGTTGTGTATTGTGACAATTATGGGTGACCAAGCTCAATATATTTTCAATAATAGGCCATTCAGGTAAACAAATATAAAGTGCTTTCAGTTCTTTGTATTTCGATATTATATTCGACAAAACATTTTCATAATTCGATTTATTTGCGAAATCTTTGATTAAATGACTTAAAGTTATGGCACAAAATCGACTATCATTTGACTTCAATTTGTATGGTTTGTAATCACCGTATTTTTTATGAGACTTGTTTTCAATGTCTTGTATAAGAAGAATGCTTTTTGTAGTGAAAGTCACTTCAATCAGTTGTTGCCATCGTTTGCAAACCATTTGTAATCTTATTTTTGACGGAAGATCCAAATTCTCAAAAATCAAAACTAATAATTCATTTGGCATTTCGTTTAATGAGACCATTGTTTTTGATAACGAATTTGGTTTAAGTTTTCGATAATTCCTAAACAACTTTAAAAGTATTGAACAAATGAAAGAAAAAACTGAAGAAAATAACATTTTATATCTATTTTTTGTATTATAATAACAATTAATTCAATTTTCAAAACTCTGTTACTTTTGTCGCGTTTTGTTGCAATTCATGCATTAAATTGATATCAACTTAAAGTCTTAACTAATAAAAGGGAAACAGAGAAACAGATTGAGTCTAATTTTTAAATGAACTTGAAAAAAGTTGAACTCAATTTTTTTTATTTCTTATTATTACAATTATGTGTTCACAGAATTAAATTTAGTGGTAATTTTCCATAAAAATTCAAAGAGAGAGGAGAAAACAAATTCAAGTTTGAAATAATTTTCCGTCATTTGTTCGGAAAATTAATTTTTAATGAGTTATTATATATCAAAACCAATTTTTATTCATTAAAAGACGTCAATCTTTTTAATAGTTTGAATCATATTCTGACTGACCATAAGTTGAGTCCCTTTCACTCTCACAAAACATTTGCCAAATCATTGACTCTTTGTCTTTATATTTGTCTTTGAATTGACTTTTTTGGCGAAATCATGAGTGAAATGAGTGAAAATCCTATTCAGTCGAAGAAACGGAAGATAAGCAGATGTGTGACCCGACCTGATCTGAGCGCTAAATTGGAGCGATTGAAAAGAGGTCTGAAGGCCGATACGGTTAAACTGACCCCACGTATCAACTATGGACAGAAATACGGACGATTCGGACCATACGATCCGTTGCGTACAAGAAGTAAGCAGTTTCGAAAGGCTGTCAGCACTTATTCACCGCCCTATTACTTCTGGCACAAGAAGTTCATAAATATGACTAAATTGAAGCCATTGGTAGAGGCGGACGACTCAAGTGTAAACATACCTAAAGAATTGGCTGAAGATATGGTTTGGTGTGTTTGGTGCCAACAAATGGTTACAAAGACTGACTACAACTCCCATCGCACCAAAAAATGTCGAAAACGAATGCAATTTTTAGGACACGGATTCTACCGATGCTTTTCATGTAAGGAAGGCTTTCTCGAAGACAAACATTTGAAACAACACATAGCGCTTCATTTCCCTGGTCAAAAATTCATTGATAAAGAGGGAGTGGGTCTAATGTCTACCCCTTCAGGTAATCAGAGGGCAATCTCTATCATATGCAGAGATCAGGCGAAGCGAAAGAAATGGCTTTGAATTCACTCTTTTTATAATTCTTTTTATTAATTCAATTGTTTTTAATTCATTTGACGTTAAAATTGATTCTTTTTTTAAAATTTAATGTTATTTTCAATATTTTATATCAATAGACAATACTTGTGTTGCTTTTAATTCAGTTCATAATTTTAAAACATTTTAATAATTGAATAAATTTTTATGATTTAAATGTGAGATAAAAGTTGAATATCTTTGAAATATTCTTTGAAATGTGAAAATAGAGAAAAGGTTTGTTTTTCTGGTCACAAATGTCCCGAATCTTTAGCCATTGAAAAGAAAATAGAGTTTTTGTCGTTTAACAGAGACTTTGGTGAATCGTATTCAGCGACCTCTCCTCTGTTCATAACAAGAATCATATCGTAGTCTAGAATAGTGTTGAGCCGATGAGCTATTGTAACGATAGTGCAGTCATTAAATTCGTTTCTTATGGTTTTTTGAATCAGTTCATCCGTTTCTATGTCTACGGCAGCGGTCGCCTCATCCAAGACAATGATCTTAGACTTGCGAAGAAGGGCTCGCGCCAGACATATCAACTGCTTCTGACCAACACTCAAGTTGTCGCCCCCTTCAGATACCGCGTGATTGAGTCCGGCCTCAAGTGATGCCACAAATGGTTTCAAATGAGATAACTCTAAAGCGGTCCACAACTCTGGATCTGAATGTCTACCGAATGGATCTAAATTGAGTCTTAAATTACCAGTAAATAAGACCGGATCCTGAGGTATGATTGTAAGTCTTGATCGCAAATCGTAAAGTCCTATCTGACTGGTGTCGACGCCATCAATAATGATGGTTCCATCGATCGGTTCAATCAATCGGAAGAGTGCTAAAGTCAGTGAAGACTTTCCGGCACCGGTTCTTCCAACGACTCCCACTCTGTGTCCGGCTTTGATCTCAAAAGATATTTGTTTCAAAACAAGTTCCAAACCCTCTCGATATCGAGTACTGTATTTGTCGAAAGTGATTAAACCATTTGAAGGCCACTCCTCTTTGGGCTTAGCCTCAGGTATATTCCACGCGGACTGTCGTTACAAATCAAAATGAATGAAAGCTTTGGTAATAATATTTAAAAATTTCAAAAAAATATTACTTCTTCTGGAGTTCGGGTGTATTCCAGACAACGTTCGACAGAAACGATGTTTGTCTCCAACTGAGTGGTGGCGCGAATCAAATTGTTTAGAGTTCTGGTTATAGTCATCGCATAACTTAGCGTAAGTCCAGCCACTCCTGGACTCAGATTATGTCTCATTAGTACAGCATATAATGCGTTAACAAATATAATAGAATATCCCAAGAATTCCAAACGAACGGAAAGCCAACAACTGGTGATAATTGATGAGAAAGAACTCATATTATTGATGTCCACTCTTTTATTGGACTCATCGATGAACTTTTCAGTCGAACCGTAGGCTCTAATACTGGTCGCACCCGAAAGGGTTTCCGAGAAATGTATATAAATTGGAGATCTAGTCGTCGACTCTATTCTTCTCAATTGACGTGAAGTCGGAATATAAAGTCTTTGGACAAACATATAGACGAGTCCTATGGGAAGGATTACGGCCAACACTACGGGAGTTTCGATAGCCATCACTAGGATTGCGGAAATGGCCCGAAATGCCTGCATCATGGTCATTCGGATATTCATATTAAGCATTGTATCGCAGACATCGATATCCCTCGCGAATCGATTCAGTATCCGTCCCATCGGTGTTGTATCGAAGAAAGACATCGGAGCTCTAAACATGTGGTGCAACATATCGTTGTGAAGTAATTTAGCCCCTCTTAGTGTCGCCAAATTCAATGTTATGGTAGATATCAATAGGAAAATGGCTTCACCCGAACCCAGAACTGCATATATACCAAGTCTGACATATCGCCAATGAGTGTCATTAACCAAATCCGGATCATTAGAATCGTCACTCCATAGGGATAGCCATTGACTCGAAGCAATATTGAATGCGCTTGCTCCAAAGTACGATATGAAAATAGCGATACTACCGATGACACCCACTCTCTGTAAGTAATTCCAATAAACAGACCATTTGACTGAACCCGTCTCAGACTTCTCAGATTCTATTAGTTTTGAAATCTTTTTAATTGGTTTTTCTTTCGACAAATTTTGGTTCGAATTAATCTTCGATTCATTGGTTATCGTTCTCTTCCTAAACGATTCAATAAGACTTTCGGCGCTCTTTGTTCGGGAGCGCTGTCTATCAAAACTGTCTCTTTTGACGATTACTTCATCTATAAGTTTGAGTTCTTCTTCATTGATATCTTCATCGATTCCCTCCGAGAGATGCGTTAAAATAAATTCAGCGAAATCTCCGCCACTTTCGAGTAGTTGACGATAAGATCCAAATTCAGAAACGGATCCATTTTTCATAACAATTATTTGATCGCATTTTGATAACACAGATATCCGATGAGTGACCAAAACTCTGGTCTTGTCTTTAAGCATACCATTCGGTCCAATCACTCGATCGAAGATATGTTTACCGACATTAGCGTCCAGTGCTGACAATGGGTCGTCCAAAAGATATAGATCTGCTGAGGAATAACAGGCTCTGGCCATCGATACTCTTTGTTTTTGTCCTCCTATTGGTAGACAACAAATTGATTGGTTATATTCAAAATCAAATTGATATAATACCCGACAAATTGATTCCTTTTTCTCCTATTTCTGTGGTCTCTCCGCCCGGAAGTATCTCCAAGTCTTGAACGAGAGCACAGTTTTGGATAATTTTATTCAATTTTTTCTCGTCGTATGGATTCGTGTAAATGATGTTCTGTCTGAGGGATGCGTTTTGAATCCATGCCTGTTGTGGCACATATGCAATACTGCCATCAATATTGATATCGCCTTTGACTTTAAACATATCGCCCAACAGTGCCTGCAATAGAGATGACTTTCCTGACCCGACTTGACCTACGACTGCGAATAAACACTTTTTAGGAACTCTCAGAGTTATATCTTTAAGAGTTTGAGCGTCGCTTTGAGTCCATGAAAAGGATGCGTTTTCTACAACAATAGCGTCTTTAGAGGAACAGCTCTTTTTGATTGAGTTCGGATCGATTTCATCGCCAGACATATACTTATTTATACGATTAAGAGAAACAGTGAACTGATAACAAATTATTACAAAAAAAACATAAAATCAATTGATATTCTGTGATATTCTGTGAAGGATTTTGAGAACAAACCATCGCATAGAAGGATATGAGTCGCGGCAATAGATTCAAAGGGAATCTCAACTGATTGAACAGCGCTAACGACACAAACGCTTTCTGAGGGGTCAGAATATTATTTTGCGGATCCATCAGGATATAAGTCGTGAAACTAGTGATCGCAACCTATTTGGCATTTAATTCATTAAATCATATATTTTTTGTCGCAAACATTTGAGAGGACTGACCAGAAAAGGGGCCGAATTGAAGATATAAACCATAGCCCCCTGAAAATAACAACGGATCGTCAACTGTTTGATCTCATTGTTGCGCAAAACCATGACCTGGTCGTCGAAGGATGACTCCCAGGCATATAATTTCAATACTTTAATACCACTGAGTATTTCATTCATTAATTTGATTCTCTTGTCTTTCTGTAACATAAGTCTGTTTGTAATGAATCGCATTTTGCCGGTTATATAGCCATTGATTGGGATGAGGAACAGCATCGCTCCCAAACCTATTGACAACAAATTGTTAAATCGATTGGAATTTCAAATTTTATGATAAAGACCGGCAACCGATGCAATTCCCAACTGTGACCACAACAAATAAAGAGCGATTCCAATCTGAAGTGGGGCAGACCAGGTCTCGTTTATTATTTGGACGAATTCAACTATTCTTGAGGTGTCGATAGCCATCAAATTTACGATTTCCCCAATTGTGAAGTCTCTTCTGCCGGTACTCGAGAGGCGAAGACTCTGTAAGCAAAAAAATGCAATCAATGTTTGAAAAATGTTTTGAATTTACTTTTTTGTAAATAGCATTTGTGATACAGGCTCTCATTCTGAGCGCAATAACACCGGTTCCTAATTCGTATTGATTGGATAGTATAGACTCGACCATCGGTGCGATGAACATAAGACAGGCATAAAGATATCCGCGCCATTCGGGTTCTTCACTACCTTCAGACATGTAGTCAATGAGCCAATTGAGTATAGAAGGGTTGGCATAAGGCAGGAAACTCAGGGCTAACTTCAATATTGCCATCAAAACCATAAAAAACCAAAACGTTGTCATAAGTGCCAAAAGAATTCCTTTATATTTTGTATTTTTCTTTGGATTCAACTTATTATCGAAAAGGTTTGAATTATATTCAGTTGAGTTTTTTTCACCCAATCTCCACAAATCATGTTTAGTGAGGGGTCTTTTATAACCCAAAAGAATGAGTGGGTTTGCCCACCAAAATGTCAATACAGACAAAACAGAGGCATTCGGTTCTGGATTTGAATTCTGTGATATTTTTTTTTTATAAAATTAATCGATTTATTAGAAGAGTTGACTAATACTAACACTTTTGTCCAGTTTTTGTGATTTAGGAAATAATTCTGAAAAAAATGACAAAAATAATTGTAAGCAAACGATGGGAATGAACGCCAGTTTAGTTATATATTGAAAATCATCTGTTATTCCATCGAATTGTTCCTAAAGTTAATTGAATTGGAAATTATTGTTTAAAATGTTTAAAAAATTTCAAATCAAAAGAAGGCATACGTTTTGGAAAGTCATCAAAAATATTGATCGATAAGTGACGGCACCCGATATTGTCATAAATAACCAAAAGAAAAACAAAACGAAAGATCTGACGACTCCTTTGACTCGACTGAAGTACAACAGAAGAGTCGACAGAATCTGAAAATGACATCAATTATTGTTTTACAATAATTTTGATGAAAATAAGGCTTAGACTCACAAAAGTCACGCATTTGATGGCAGGCGTTGTATATGAAACTGGATATGAAAATTGATTGGAAGATAATTTGACCAAAGAGTAAATCAAATCACAAACACTCAAAGCCAACAGAATGTTACACAATATCTAATAAAATATTAAACAAAATATTCAAATGTTTTCAGAAATAATAATAATTTTGATTCTTATTTTAAATTTGAATAAATTAAAGAAAACTTTTCAAAAAGTATTGATTGAAAGAAATATTCAATTCTTAGATTCAGATCAATAGTTTAAAAGACAGTGATATATGATTACGAATTGGATATTATTTTTCGATCCATTAAATGAATAAATAAGACATAAGAATATAGAGATAAGTAAAGAGCCATTAATTTAGTTAATTATTTTGCAAAGAAATTCAAATTTGTCTGAAGTCATGTCAGGTTTGTTTGTGTTCAGTGCTGTGGAGGCAATCAATTATTTGGAAACTCTATTCACATGAATACTGACGAGACTTCGGAAGCATATGAAAGACTGAAATAAGAAATTGAATGAAAAATATTGCCTTTCATTCGTCACAATTAGAATCAGATTTTAAAGGAAAACAGAATAAAAATGTGAAACAAATGGGACTCTATTTCAAACATAAATCATTTATGTCTTCATTTTAATCATATTTTAATAATTGAGTTAAGAATTAACTCAAAAACACAAATGACTCACAATTTTCGTAATATTCAATGCATTCCAAGGAATGACTATTTTGTTGATTCTATGGATTCTTCTGATCTCATAGAAGGAGAACAACCACAAGAAAAAACACGGAAACCATACGAGAACTGTCTCTTGAAAACAATGTGTGAAATCAGGTGTTTGTGAGTACCAAGTTAAGTTTACATCCTTTCAACAACAAAACAAAGTTAATACACATTGAAAATTGTTCGCCTTTTAATTACCCAGAATTTTGATCCGCAAAAGTTTTCGGAAAATTTATCCATTGCTTGATTTTAGGCACTTCAGACACTTTTAATTATTTGATTCAAACTGAAGACTAAAAGATGAGCTCAACTTCTAAAGTAATAAAAGATTTACTATTTGTTTGCTGACAACGATTATAATAGAGATATATCTAATGAATTCGTACTCATATCTTATATTACTTATAATAGAGATATGAAGTTAAAGATATATTCGTTTACTTTTTAGCCTTTGATGTTCTCAATCATCTAAAACATCGAAATTTCGAAAAAATGTTAAATATTTCAAAAACTATAATAAAAGCATTTATTCTCTGAATTCCATAAAAAGATTGCGATATAAAGGAAATAATACTTTTATTGAAATAAATGCAATGAATTATCAAAATTCATTAATAATCTCAATATTTAATTGTAAGCCATAAAAGTAAACATCAATTAAAAACTTAACTGTAATTTAGTAGACTTTTATCAAAAGAGGAAAATTTGTAGAGAAACGAGTGTTAAAAACTTATCTTGCTGTGTTGACAATAGAATTACCTTGCTGGTATCATTGCAGGTGTCAGAACAACTTCCATTTCTACACAAAAGATAATTTTTGAGAATTTGTTCAAATTTTGTTATTTTTTATACTTTTTATATATTTGTTTGATTTATACATTTGTTTGAACACATTTCAAATGAGTTAATAGAAACCAAATAATACATAAAATGATTATTTCATTATTGAAATGAACAATAAATTCAAATATATTTGAAATAAAATTATTATAATATATGACTAAAAAATATAAAATCGATTAAATTCTAAAAACAAATAAATTAAATTAAAATTAAATATAAAATTAAAAATAAAATTAATTACAAAAGAATCGGATTTTTAAAACTCGAAATAAAATTATATATAAATTGAATAAAATATAAACTAAAGAGAAATGTATAGATTGTGAGGAACTGTTGGTTTAGTGACCACTTCTATGACCACTCGAAGTGAGAAAAGAGTTTGTCTTTAGAAACATAACAATCGCCCGAATGTGAAATCCGATGAATATCTGTGACAAACCACGAGTAGTGGACATCATATCTCTTATTGTTATTCATATCGATTCGATTGTCTCTAAAGAGTTGTGCGTCAAATAAAATCGAATCGTTTTTATGAATCCATTGGATGAGATCCCCTTCGAGTACTTCTCGTCCATGGATTTGAAGTACATTGGAATCAATTTTGAAAAAGTCTTGCAATTCGTTGACTTTTCTATTCTTCAAACGAATGTAACGATTGTTTGGATTCAATAGATGTGGGAATCCAATGAGAGAAGACATTTTGTCACCATTTGATCCATTGTTTGATTTGATGTCAACGAAGGCATCGATCTGTGAGTTGTGGTCAATGTATCGGATTGTGAACTGTTCTGGTTTTGACTCAATTAAGTCAATCAAACGATAATTGTTTTGATCGGAGAATAAATAGTGAAATAAATAGTTATGGCATCGAATTAATCGCATCTCTATGTCGTCGACTCTTCTGCCGCCGAATCTCTTCAATTGAATGGTTAGATAGTTATGCAAAACATTAATCAGACATTTGTCGACCATTTGTTGCACTTCTGACAACCATTTGATAGACTTTAAGGAGAAACCAATCGTTCGTTTGTTGATATCAATCGATAATATCTTATTTTCAATGAAATCATTGAATAAGTTATTGAAAGCAATCATTTGTTTATCGTCTGACTCTTCCTCCTCTTCATTACAAGTGTTTTGTCGACACTTTTGACCCCAAATTGCTGTCAATTCTCTATACATATAGTGTTTAATCAAAAGATATAAGTCTTTGAGAGCGATATTATCCCTATTTTTGTTAAAATTCTTCTGAAGGACATTAAAGACAAAAACAATTAATTGAATCGCCGATAGCTTTTGGCCACTCGTCAGACAATTTAATTGACAATTATTTTCCAAACGATTCAATATAAGAGGTTTGGCCACAGATCTCATCGACACCCGACTCGACATTTTGTCTGAAATTAAATTTATTTATTAATTAATTTCAATTTAATTTAGTTTTACATTAAATTTAGTGATAATTATATTAATTGATACCAAATATAGACAACAAATAGTCGACAAATGTTTTGGAAAATCGTTTGGTTTTGATATTAAATCTAAATTCAATTCATTACTCAAATCAAGTGAACGAAAGACAAGTCATTCGTAAATATTGTGACAATTGAATGACAATTACTTCACTCTCTTCTCATTTAAATCAAAATAATGTTATATTTGTTACAATCATTTTTATGCCCAAAATTATCAAACAGTTTAATTAAGTTCGCAATTTATATTTTCAATTATTATTATAATAGTTATATTGCTATTATATAGACTATTTAAAATATATAACATATATAACTTTATAACATTATATAACTATATAAAATTTCGTTATATAGACTATTATATAATATGCAAGATCATATAATCAAATTCCCTATTGTTTCAATTCTTTTGTCAAAATTCAGAAGTTTTAATGAAAATAAAAAATAATTAGAAGACAATTGAATGACAATTGAATGACAATTGAAATGTTTTTTGAAAAGACAAAATTGTACTGAAGATCGAAATCAGTTTTGCAGTAAATCTCAAAATTTTTCAACTTTTGAGTTATATATCGAAGACGTGAAGTGTGTTTGTGATTGTATTGATTGAAAATGAAGTGAACAGCCCTTAAATTGTGCTGTTCCTCAGTCTCTCATTAATTAGTTCATCGCTTAAAACATATACTGAAAAGTCATTAAAAGTTGTATTTAGTTGTGAAAACGTATAAGAGTGCAGTCATTTGAGTGGTATCTCACATATTGTATATCGAATTAATAGTTATATAGACTTCACTCAGTATTCAAAGAACTCATTCTCTTCCTCTCAGAGGTATTATTCGGTTAACTCTTCTTTTTCTTATGTAAATGACTGCAGAATAACAACTTTTATTGAACTGAAAAAATCAACTTTTTTTTCCTTATATTCAATGCATTTTTGAGATAAATGTTTTCTATATCCAAAATAAATTAGATTTTTTACGTCTATACAAAAAAAAATCTTCTCTTCTATGACTTAAGGATCAATATTAATGAAAGTTTTAAATATATGAATATATGACTCTAAACAATATCAAAATCAAATAATGTTCGAGTTTTTGATTTTGTTTAATAGATTCAAATGTCAGTTATTCGATAAAATTAAATATGAATTGATTTAAAATAGAAAACATTATACAATTGAAAGTGAATTGAAAGTTAAATCAATGATTTTTTTTAAAGACAGACTTCAATAGAAACTATTGAAAAACGTTATCAACAAACAAACAGATGAAAAGAGTAAACCAACTCTTATATCAAATATGTAACAGAAGTTCAATTGAACACATTTATTGAGGGGACGCCCCATTCAAAGCAATCCACAAAAAATGAAATAAATGTTGAAAACAAAATAATAATAAAACGATAAAAGTTTTCAAGAGTCAAGTGAGTGAAGTGGATGTTCTTCAAACAAAAATCACTCTAAGAATATATGGTTTTGTTTTTGTGGTTCAAATGCGGAACAAAAGTGTATATAAAATTGGATTCATTCAAATATAATGCGAGTAAAGCTCTTATCGCATAATTTGGTCAAACGTTTTGAGAAACGAATCGAACTAAGGGTCAGAATAACAAAATATTCTGTCGTTCTATACATTCATTATTCCCTTGAATACAATAACTGAATAAAATTTTATTGTTTTTTTCAAAAATTTGTCGTTACGTCAGTTGAATGAGTTTATCATCAAAAAGAGATATTAGAGTCAAATAATGGGAATTCCTTTAAATATGAGACATCATATGAATAAACATTTGCGACCATAAAAGACAACGAATTAAGAATTGTTGTCAACCTCGATCAAAGAACCTCGAGCACAGTCAATGACAACGAAGAATCGCTCGCTTTCCAAATTGATTATGATTTTCTGAAAAATGGAGGTTTAACCGTGGAATTCCCATAGGGTTTGGATTAGCTTTAATATAGTGCTAATCAGAAATGAGAGACCAATTTTTTGATAACACCATATTAGGTCTCATACAAACTCTATGGGAAATCCTCAACGCCTCCTAGCTCAAAAATTCAAAAAGCTTCGGTAATGTGATCGCCAGCAATATACACATGTAGTTGAGTATCACCTTTCTCTCAGAAAATCATAAAATTATTCGAACGCGAGTGGCCTAAAAGTGCCCGAGGTTCTTTATTCGTCATTAAAGTGAATAAGAAGATGTCCAAGATTGAATAGCTCAAAATGTTGATCAGTTCTCAAATGATCTAATTATTGGCGATAGCCTTGAGTTTATTAAACAGTCATTTATGATTGTAAGCTCTTGGTCATTCTTGGTCAATATCAAATTAAGAAAATTCAGATTAAAATGCTTGTCTTTTTCTAAATCATCAAGATAAAACGTTCAATTCTAGTCAATCATGAATTATATTCAAAATTAAAAGTTGGAAAATTGTCTTTATTATATCTATACATGTACAATGTACTAGATAACTTTCTAAAGATATTTATTACAAAACTTTAAGGAAAAGTATGATTTAAAAGTGATCCTCAATTTGATCATTGAATTGACGGAAACATAATTCGATTTGACATTTGTCTGTAAGAAGTGAATGGTTCCCAAAGGGCACAAAACAAGGGATACACTTGTCTTGTCTTTTACGAGAACTCTCATTATCGCAATATTTCGAAGTCTCTCTTCTATTGTCTCTATTCTACTCATCGATAAAGAAATCCAAAAGAAAATCCCATCTCTTTTTGTGTCGTTCCTATTATTACAGAATTGTGTCTTAAGTTTAAAATTTTTGTTAAATTTTACTCAAATTATTGAATATTAAAAATAAAATCATTCTAAGAATAAAAGGAATGTTAAAATTAACGATTTAAAGAGATTTGAGTGTGGGCAATAGCTTTTCTTTTTACTAGACAATAAATGTTATCTTGTTAAAAATTCTTAGAATATTGAAAAGAGTCGGAGAATACCGATAGAACTTAATACGAACTTAATTATATATAGTATATATTATATACAATAAAAAGTACCAAAGATTATTCCAAATCTAATTGTCTTTTCTGTAAATAATTTTGAGTAAAAAAATATATAAACATTTAATTTATATCTCGAAAGTTGTGAAAAGACTTATTAGAAGACGACAATAGAAAAGAGATTAAAATTGTTTTTCTTCAGATTAATTAAAAATAGAAAATCTCCGGAGAAATGAGAAATCACTGAAATTCATGCGAAAATAAAACTCGAAAAATAATTTACAGAATAATTCAAGAGTGAAAATATTCTGTGCAAGTAATTAATATTTTACACTCCAGTTTGTATCTTGTTAAATAGGGTGTACTATGTTTTTTATATGGATGACAACAAAAGATATTTTTATTCACTCTAAAAGTCTTGTAACCATTTCTGTGATAATCCAATGGAAAACAAAAGCCATAAACAAACGCTAATTAATTGCTCATTGCATTGAATGAACAGTGAATAGCAATGAGTCAACGCAACGTCTCTTCTACTGGAGGGGAGAGAGAGAGAGAGAGAGAGAGAGAGAGAGAGAGAGAGAGAGAGAGAGAGATGATCGCAGAGGAATAATATAGAAAACAAAAGGCACTCTTATGTTGTGGACAGTGTAGAGAGACAGTGGAATAGTAGATAAAGAGATGGGTCGACATTAAAGGAAGAAAACACTTATTGAGTTACATAATATGATTTGATTGTGAGACCAAAAGAAGATATACAGACAATGAAAAATGAGTTTCTTCATTGTTGTCGTGTGTGTTATGTCGGCAATCATTTTAGATATGATATGCAATATAGCGGTAAGGACTCGCCTTTTGACAATTGCTCGAAAACATCTCCTTATTTTTGAGACCAATTTCCTCCCGTAAATGTCTGACTGACCATAAATTACTGTATATGAAAGTCAAGTGAAGCACCGATTTTACTCCATTACAAGGATTGTGGTGTTCACCCAAATGACGAATATTTGATGAGTTTGTAGATAAGAAAGTTGAGCTATTAATGAATTCAATATAAGACCATGTATCTTCTACTGATGGAAATAAGTACACCTCTGCCTCAAAGTAATCAAAAGCGATTCGAGAAGAGGACCGTCAGCTTCATATGAGAGCATAAATTCAAAGAATTGCATATTTCCGTTAATGGAGCGGAAAGACAGACGAAAAACTCAGTTCAAAAAAGATTATACATTAAAAACAAGAATCTCTATTCACTATAGAATTTGTAGACTTTTAGCACAGAGTTCAGTATAAAAATGTTTAGGCATTACATGTATTCAAATTTTGTTGATATGAATTTGATATGAAGAACGGCATCCATTCTCTTTCCACACAAAATAAATGCATATATTTTTTATTTTTCATATAAAACCCAGAGTCGACTTAAAAGATGACATTTCAGACCAATGCTCAAGAATTTCAAATGAATAAGGCTTATGTCAATCCAAATCAAGATATTACTGATTATATTTACAATTCAATCAATCAAATGAATAATATTTACATAATTTTTTCTCAAATATTTTATATGGATTTCAATTTTGGCATTGAATTTGTATCATCATTTATATTAACTCATTTGAAAAGATAATAAATTATTACTAATAACTCTTTTGAAAAATTAAATATATATATATTATAGTTTATAATTTGAATATTACTGTTAATAATTACTTTAAAATTTATATTCTGATACAATCAATAGTTTAGGTTTTAGTGGTTTGTCTCAGAATCTTAAATATGGGTTCAGTTTTAGTGAGACTTAAGGGAAAGGGAATTGAAATGAGGGAATGGAGAGTAGAGTTACTACACATGCTTTCGAATAGTCTATGGGTTGAAGGCAACTGAGAGTCAGATAAGTTGAGAATTATGTGCTATAAACTCGATGTGAAGACAACGAAGAGGTTCATACCCTGAGTCAAACTTTTCAAACAACTTTTTATTTTGGATTCGATATATTTTCAATAAAAGAAATACAAATGAAAATTCATATATGGTTCATGGTGATTGATATCACTCTTTTGGCTAGTTCAAATGCTGGTATGTCACATAGTATTTCATTACTAATATTTGTATAACTTTTAACAATAAATTCGATCAATAGCAAGCTAAATATTTGATTTCGCCATTTACTTATTTGAAATTATCGTTGATTATAGTTCAATTAATTTTCAACTAATATTTTCAATTAATTTGAATCAGTCAAATGAATTGAGACAAAAACAAAGTTTTATCATTTTATATGCAAGGATTTTGTTTAAATATTGACCATCTAGTTATAATTCCTAGATATTATTTCCAAATTCTAAATGAACTTTTTGAACTTATGTGAATATTTTGCCAAAAAATTGAATTTGGAGAGTATAGAGGGTTTGCCTCAATTTAATTGTAATTTATTTAAGTGAAACGTTTTTATTGAACTATAATTTGACACTTTGAAAGACATTGGCTCTAATCAGTTATGAAGCAAACCTCAAACTCATAGCTTTCTTATCCGATTCGGAATTTAAATTTCAAAATTAATTTTTAACTTAATTTAAATGCGAAGCCTTTCTGATAGTTTCGGTTTAAAATATTAAGAATGTACTAGGTTAGGAATGCACTAGCATTATTTTTCCCAATGAATTATTACTATTAAGAAATGAAAATATAAATGTTTTAATAAAATATTTCAATTTGACTTCTCGGAGAAGTTTTCTTCCAATCCATTACTAATCAATGACTTAATTTGAATCAATGACTTAATAGCTAACTCATAGCTATATCATAACTTATGATTCATAACCAAAATATTAAAAACTAAATAATTAAGAGAAATGAGAAAAACTTGATTTAATTGGAAGGTTTTAATTTATATATAAATGATTTTTTATGTAAAAGTTTCAAACTTTCGATAATTTTTTTAATAATTTGATTGAAAATGAAATAAAAAAACTCTTAGTTGTTTTGTTTGGAGAACCACTTGTTTTTCAATAATTCGAGTTATGCTTTCTTTCTGATTAAAAGCGAAACTACACAACCATTTAATACGAGTCCAACACGCGATCATAGTCTATGGCATAGTCTATGGCATCGCTTCTATTTCTCTTACGTTTATTGCATTGTATTTAGTTTTTTCATACGAGTGGACGACGAGATTAAATGCTCTTAGATTTCAAATAAAAGCAGACATTACTCAGGAAGGGCTGCGAAGGGCTGAGCGTTCTTCTGAATCACTGTTGCGAACAAAGAGAGCATAAAAACTAAAGTTAAGAAACGAAACTAAACGCCAAACTTTGGGACTTATTTTCTTCTCATTCGATATATTATATAAATATATGCTTTGATTTGAAGGCTTTTAGTAATGATTGCTTTGTTCTTACTTTTCATCTAATCATAGCTCATATTTTCACCGCAAAAACAATATAAAAGTAATCCATAAAAATAACAAACACTTTGAAATTGCTCTGAAGAATGGTTTTCGATCAGCTCTTAAATCAAAGAGAAATTATTTGAGTTAATGACTCGATAGGTGCAATATATGGAAATCGAGTCTAGCTAAAATCAATAGCTTAAACATTAATCTTATGAAACTTATTAAAATTATACAATAATTTCATATATTATTCCTTATATCACTCTTTCAAAACTTAAATATTTATTGCAATTAAAAGGGCCAAACTCAATGATTTTAATCAATTAAAAAAAAGCTTTAAAATTGAATTGGACGCAAGCATACCAAGTTTACAATTAATGTATAATATTATGTTATTAATATATTAAAACTTTTGAAACTATATTATTTAAGTTGTATTGAGTATAGTGTCCACATACAGTAAGTTGTATGTGAGTTGTATGTGCGGCATATCTGGTGTATAGACTCTTATTGCTTGTGCAGACTCTGAGTTGAGCCTAATCTTGAGAATGCCTTTTCAATTGACAGATAAAAGTAAATGAGAATAAGGAGATTGTAATCTAAATGTGAGAATCGTTAAGAAAAATAAATGTTATGTAACTTATGTTTGACTTCTGACTCCACTTTTAGCTCAAAACTCGTGAAATGAAGGTTTTGGGCCACAAATGAGAAATGTTAAGTGAAAAATGATACGAATTAAAAGTTTATGGCATTAGATTAATTTGTTTCAAGATTAATTATCTTTTCTCTTGTTTTCTGGCTATAGTTATCACAATTTTGTGGATTTTTTTCAATTTGTAAAATGAATTTCAATCTGAAATCAATTTGAAAATAAATTGAAATAAAAGTGAATCATAAATAAACATGCAAGTTGATAAATAAACCTTGCATTTTAAACTTATTTGAAAGAATTCATTGATATCATTGATGAGATTAACTAGATTGAATGAACAATTTATTTGTTTTAAATTTGATATGAGTTTATAGTTTTATGAATTGTTTTGATAAATAAGAATTTAGTCGAGTATTGAGTGAAATAGTCAGGGATTTCGTTAATTTCACTTAACATACATTAGGAAAGGACTGGCCTTCGAAGCTATTGTCGCCTCTAAAGATCTAAATTTGATTTAGTGTCGAAACAAACAAACTCTAAGGTAATGCCCGACACTATTGTTAGTTTCGCACTGCAGATGAAAATCCGGAGACTGTGCTCTGCAGTCATTTACTCAGGATTTTGTAGGACTTGTGAACATTTTTTCAACTCTATAGTCAAGTGAAACGTTTTTGGGATTTGCGACAATTTTTTCATACTTTACTTTTGCACATAATATGTAGTTTAGGGAAAGTCCTTTGAAATCACTCCTATTACAGGTTCACAGATATAGCCTCACAATAGACTCGAACGACAATAATCTAAAATAGTGTCAAAATGTGAGACTATGTGAGACTCTAACCGTTAGTCTAACGGACTATAAACCCAAATCAGATCTGAAATAAGTATAACACAATATATTCGCGAATATTACTCTCAATACAATCCAAACTAAGACGACATTTAAATCTTTCTCTTTTTACTGAACTTTTAGAAATCCTGAGGCAATTGTGAGGCAATTGTGAGGCAATTCTCTCTACTCTTAGAAAATAGACCCAATTTGTAAATAATATTTCATAGAGTCCAACAAAAGTTGAGTCGTATTCGTTAAACCACTTTATATATTGATATATTCATTAGATTTGTTTCATATAAATTAAAATTGTTTATAATAAATAAATAAATATGTTTGTTTTATATGCATAAATGAGCAAGGTTTTGTTTTAAGTCAAATATATTTTATAAGGAACAGGAACAAATTCCAGCAGAGAATCAAATGTCACTACAATGGTATCAATGGTGACGAACAACGACTGCAGTATATCTTCATTAGATTTATGTCTAAACACCATCAGAGAGGTAGCACTCGATCCCAATTTAGCCTTTCCCATCACTAAAGATGACTTGAAGCAAGCATGTTGGTAAGTAAGCTCATTTTGACTCTATGTTAGGCCAATTGTTTTATATGAAAAATTCTAATAACGAAAAAGAGTACAGACTTTGTTTCCTTTACAGGAAATTAAAAGAAGGCGATACCTGTGTTGACAACCATATGAAGAACTGCACCAAAAAGAACCAGAAAATGCTTTTTCAAGACATAATAAAAGGCACAAAGAAAGTCATTGAATCATTATGTGTGCAAGGAGACTTTCAAAACAGTAATCTTACCTTGCAATATTTGCTCCTTTTAAATTCTTCTTAATTTTTTCACTTTTAACTTTTTATTCTCTAGAATTATTATCTAGATCATTTTTGTTAATTCAATTTGATTTGCGAACTAATTAAACAATTTTTTCCATAAATTGAGACTATTTTTAATTTGAATGAGATTGAAGACGCCCTAACCCTTGAGACTTGTCTAATAAAAGGTGATCTCAACGCCTATCCATTCAAAAGACAATTAGTTTATCTGAAAATCAATGCCTTAACCATAATATTAAATAAAATTAATGAAATCTGTATTCAATTCATTCTTTAAATTATTATTAATTATAAATATTTCAAAAACATTATTTTTTAACTCCTATCCAAAGGTTATTAATAAAATAGAATTACACCAAGATCATTCTAAAATCAGTCTGAATTGAATAATTAAAATCTAATATAAAATCAATAAAAATTGATTTGAAATTCAAGGTTTGAATTTGAATCTAAAGGGCCCGACCAGCCGTAAATGTATCAAGAACAACCATGATAAATACTTTGTGCGTTTGCAGCAAAGTAGTTTGTAAGGCGTACAAACTTGCATACAAATCACTTAGTCATTTATCAAGTTGCATGAGTAAGAACATTTTATTCATTATTTTGACTCAGGTTCAGCTTTTTTGACTCATTTTTTGAGTAATTGGGTTAAAGTCTAAATGTTTCTAAAGATTTCAAAACGTTTTTTGATGTCTGAAATGATTGTAATTAGAGAATCGATTTAATTCAACTTCATATATTTTGGGACAATTTATTTTATTTTTTAAATATCAATATCACTCTAATCTTGGTCATATCTCAGCGATAGCTGTCCCAAAAGATATGATCACATTAATTATTTGATGATAAATTTTACTGCTTGATATCTATGGAGTTGTGTAGGGGCAAAAGGTCTTTCCATGCAAGTTTTAAGCTTTGAACATAAACAAGAATCCTAACTAGTCTTGGCCTTTAGATGACTAAATTTTTATTCATTCGATTAATTCAATGAATTTTTTCTTTAATAATTTTCTTTGAAGACTATTTACGTTACGCCAAATGTTTCAAAAACGTGTCGATGTCTGAGCAAAAATGTGCTAGTGTCATTAAAAAAGTCCAGTCAATGAATTTGGATCCTCACACCACATCAGATATGGAGCAACAACTGAAAAAATTTTGTTGGTCTGTAATTATTTATTCATAATTTATTGAAAATCATTTTAAATCATTAAAATGTTGACACAATTTATACAAACAGTTCAATGAAAGAGTCGGTCGATTGTCAAATAAATTTTGTGCGACGAGATTGCGGTGAGAGGGCTGTTGTCTTTTTTGACAAATATTTGAAGGAAATATCATCTCAACTGATGGTCGATCATTGCGCTACTTATACCTACTCTGATAGCTGTAAACCAAGAATCGATAGTTTGAGTAATTCATCGCTTATTAACATTTCTTTAAATATGTCTCTGATTTTGATTTGCTTTTCAAAAATCATTTTTTAATTTTAAAAATTATAATTTTTTTCAAATAAAATCAATTCTTCGATTACTTTCTTTCAGTAAAAATTCGCTGAAATTGAGAATAATTTAAATATTTGAGAAATACTACTGAAAATGTTTTTATTGAATATTTATTGATCTAAAAAATAATTTGATCAGAAGATAAATAAACAGTTTCGACGACTTTTATTCAAATCACGTTTATTCATATCAACGATGGGGTCGATCCCTTCTTTTCCCAATAAACTGAATCTCTTTCTGAATCTAATTTTTATTGGATTTCGGTTCATAACTAAAGATAATATCTTTAGATTTTGTAAAAAAAAACTGTAAAAAATCTTTTCATTATTTCTATGGAAAGCTTTACTAATAAATGTGAATATATTTGAGTAAAACAATGATTTCAAGTGAAAATCAATTTCGAATTTCATATATTATTTAAACTTTACTTCATTTCAATTTGATTTGTGAAGAGAGTCAACAATTTCATTGGAATTCTTATTAATAATTTAAAGTCAGACAATGTTTTACTTATGATTTTATTTCAAAACTAATTTTTCTACAATTTTCAGATAAAATATTGGATTTGTATTTAAAAATATGTTCTAAAAATTTATGTTTTCTTCTAATTAATAAAATGTTTCAAATATGACAACTAACTCGTGATGAGAATTTTTTTAATAGAGCAGAGAAAATATGATAGTCATTGATAGGTGTTTATGCGTGAACCGGTTTAAACATTCGATTAAAGATGAAAAGGTAAATCATTTGATGATGGTAGAATTTTTAAGTAAGATTGAATCATTTTAAACCTTGAATTTGAAATAAGCTGTAACTCCAAATTAATGTGACCAAGGATGTGTTTTGAATTGAGTGACCAAATGAATTATTGAAGCACTTATAGAGAAAACTGTTTTCATTATTTTCTCATAAATTATTTGTATTAATGTTTGGATGCGTTGGAGGCGAGTCAGGCGACACTTCTCTTGAAATAAACAGTTTTTGATGACTTTATTGCAATAGAAAAGTGTGAATAAAACAGAAGAATATGTTTCCATTGATTTATTCTTTACAAACGTATGTTTTGCTTTTGGATATACACTTGAGAACAATTTGTTTGACAATTATTGCAGTTCTTTGGGGACACCTAATAAATGCAAAGCCATTGGTCTCTATTTGTTGTGTTAGAAGTGGTCTTCCAAAAGAGCGGTCACTTCAATGGATGTGTTGAACTCCTAATGTTACTATAATTGTGTTATATTATTGCTATTCATCCCAACGTTTGGTCAAAATTTTAACAAAACAGAAACGATTTCAACAAATAGTCTGAAAGTCTTATAAATTTATTTATTTGATGTCAACTAAAAGATTAAATAATTTTTAGATTTTGACAAAATTAAATTTATTTTATTAATGTTTAAATTTTATTTATTTGACTTAATTTTTACCATTTTTTAGTTTTTTCTTACATTTATTAGAATTTAATTTAACTTTTTATAAACTCTTATGTATTTGAAATGAGCCATCGGTTGTATACATTGAGTCAAAACAATAAATTCAATTCAATTCAATTCAAATGAACTCAAATATATTATTTTTTCAATTTTCATTAGACTAAGAGTGAATTTCATATGAATTTAATCTGAAATTTGATGAAAGGATGTGTCTATTGGTTGTTCCACCAGTCGTGGACTTCCCCAACAATGATGTGTGCCTTCGGCTGAATCATTGAATTCTTTTTTGTGTCCTTCGGTTGGTTTTCATCACTTTCGATGTCATCCCTTTCTGAAACAAGAGGCAGGACTCGGGCCCGCATTTCGCTTGGTGTTAGTAATGCCTTTCGGCTTGAATTGATTGAATCAGTTCTGGTGGCAGTCTTTGTGGCAGATGTGTTACTTACAGCACCTACTTCTTCGGCATCTGCTGACGGAATATTAACTGGAAGTAGGGGTTCATTAGTTGCACGAAGAGAATGAAGTAGAGATTGGTGTTGTTTTTCACGTTTGATCCGTCGAAGACATTTATCGAGCCACGAACGGATTGTCGCTTTTGCCACTTCCTCTTCTATCAAGAATTCCAGTTCTTCTCGCGCTATATATAAGTCAAAGTTATTAATTCTAAAACAAAATACAATTTTTATACTCAATCGGCAAATGTTGAGAATATTCTGAGTTTCCCCATTCTCTCTCTCTCTCTCTCTCTCTCTCTCTCTCTCTCTCCCCTCTCAAATTCTGTCCTCATTTATATCCTTAAAATAGTTTAATTTTTATCTAATAATATATTTAAGATTATTCTCAAAATGAAACCATAAAAGACTTGAAATACCTAATAATTCTTCCAATTGAAGAGATTTTCTGATATCTACTGAGCGATAGGACAGCATATTGAGGACGTCGTGAAAAGTGACGTCTTCTCCGTTATGTAATCTTTCCATTTCATGACACATATGTTTGAAGAGAAGTCTGTCTTTATTGGGATCGACTTCAAGCCTTCCTTTAAGAAGTCTTAAAACAAATCTGACTCTTGAGACTGGAATCATTCCTCTTTGCAATAGATCTACCATGTTCCATGTGTTCTGAAAGTTACGTATATCTGCGTAAGAGAGGAGAGCGTCCTCTTCGTTAGAATAGAAGAGAGAAAAGTTTTCCATAATAATAGCCACCAATAGATTCAATACTATATAAGTAATGCACACATAAAACGAACAAAAGAAGGCCAGAGAAGCAGAAAAATTGCCGCAATCTGTTGACCAATAGTCCCGACCACGAGTACAATAAGGAGGGGAAAGCATCGCGTCGTGCATTATCTTATTCCAGTCCTCTCCGGTCACTATACGAAACAAAGTGATGACTCCATTCGGTGCGGTTCTAAAGTTTGCGTGACGTGAGATGTTTTCCCCGAACTTTACTGAACCAAAAAGTATGACTCCCGCCAAAGCATAGCACAGAATAAGAAGAAAAAGACCCATAATAATGAAGAAAGACTTATAGACACTGACGGCTACGGTTAACATTAACATCTTCAGTGTCGCGTGTTTTCCAGTGATGGTGAAGAATCTCAATATAACTACAATAAAGCCGAAAGCGTTTGACATCTCATCCATGAGAATAAAGTGTAACCCCAACCACAAGACTCCTAAGACTGTAACAAACAGGTCGTAACGATTGCGTCTCGACTGCCAATAGCCTCGAGCCGTGAATGCAATCATTTTCATGATTACCTCACAAACGAAAATACAGGTAAAGGCCGCAGAAATGGTCGCCAATGGGATGGTATGCGACTGTTTTGTGTCCCAAGAAACGCACAGAAGTGAGGAATTGGCCAAAACTAATATAGCAATCGCTCTCTTAAATACAATGTGTTGTGTTATGTCATAAATGATAGCCCGCGCCCTGTGATGGTCCGGTCTGTTGACAAAAAAAATTAAATAATGAAAGTAAAGACGAATACATACCGGGGCGGCAAATGTAAGGGCTGAGCGATTTTCAATCGTTTCTTTAAATCACACCAACGTCTTTGATCAACGGTAAGAAGTGCTGTGCCTTTGTTTTCGCCGTAATTAGCGATAACTACGCCAACAAATAGAGTCAAACCAATCATACATCCGAGGAATACAAA
Organism: Tectocepheus velatus; assembly: GCA_034700625.1. Taxonomy (NCBI): domain Eukaryota; kingdom Metazoa; phylum Arthropoda; class Arachnida; order Sarcoptiformes; family Tectocepheidae; genus Tectocepheus; species Tectocepheus velatus. The sequence goes on from JAQIXV010000095.1 coordinate 32,919, forward strand.
CACATGAATATATACTGTGTGTAACTGTTTGGTCAGAATATATATAAATTAGTTTACTTTCAAATCAATAAATTAATGCATTTTTAATAGCATTCAAAGTGTTAGTCAAAAGTGGATTACAGGCGATAGTCGATGAAGTAATACATCTCTGATATCGAGCCATCCTTTAAACGAAAGGACCTCAAAGAGGGCTAACATTGCATTTCCCAGAGAATCAAAGTTAAAGCGTCGCGGGTTTGCCCTTAAAAAGCGTTAGTTTAGGTCAGATTAGGTGCAAATCATAAAAAATTTTCAAATCATTAAATTTCAAAAAATGCAATTAATTTATAATTAAAGTTAACATAAATGAGCAAGCTATATTCAGAATATATTCAGCTATATTGAGCGATAGTAAGCTATCGATTTTGCTATCAATTCGTAAACAATGAGTCATTATATGAACCAAAGACTGAAAACTCTTTGTTTAGTCGAAACAAAATCAATGAATCGAAGATAAGCCGAATCGAAGAAATCTGAATCACTTACAGAACCGACTCTTTCGACAATAATATCGCGATAATCAGAATATCCTTCCAAAGACAAGATCTCAAATAGAGCTAACATTGCATTTCCCAAACAATCAAAATTGAAATTTCTTGGATTAGCCCTAAAATATAATTACCATTCAATTGTTCAAGTTAATATCAAGCTCAAATATAATTGACAATATGTTAATTATGTTTTTAAAAGTTGAAAGTAATATGCCATGGTAGCTTTGTTTTTATGAAATTAAAAAGATACTTATTTTGAACTAGATTATTATACTTGAAATTCTAAGAATAATCCTAAAATTGTTATGCAATTGTATTTTCAAATATTATTTCAATTTCTAAAAAATATAATAATTAGAAATATTTGGTAATGTTTTAAAAAATGTCTTTAAATGTTTTTAAAATCAAATAATTGGAAATTAATTTGAAAACATACCAAACTCTCGGCACAAGTATGACAGGCATCGACTCATTTTGATTTTCGAGTTTCATTCGCGTCACGTGAACTGATCTTTTGAAGACTCCGATACAATGTTCCTATAATCAGAATAAATTGATTGATAAATAAATTGATAAAAGTGTTGATAAAAATGATTGAACTGACTCTCAATATTATTTTTGGGTCATTACATCGCGCGAGAAGACCACCAAACATATGGACACCGACTGATGCAAAAACGAAGAGCAAAACTATGAGCAGAACTGAGACCAGAGCTATCTCTTTGAAGCCTCGACACAATTCGTAGACAACTTTCCTCATATGAGGTACTAATGAGAAGATTCTGAGCGGACGAACGCAACGCAAAACCAGAAGAGTTTGTTTGAGAGACTGTGGCGGGACGTGTGACGGCATCACTATTACAAACACAAGCGATACGCCAAATATGAAGAAGTCCATAATACCCGCCACGTGTGCCAACAGTGCGTTCGGAGTGAATACCAGTCCATCGGCTAATGTTTTGAGTAGAAGTTCGATAGCCATCGCAATAACGAAAGTGTATTCGCCGACTCTAAGAGCGGGTGTGTTGTCAACCCGAGTGGTACCGGTCTCTGCCATCATAGAAGCACAGGAAGCAGTTGTGACGATAATCATAATCCAATCGCAATATGGGACTAATCCTAGCAATTCGTGGGCGCCTTTGTATCGGACTTTACGTTCTTTGCCAGTAATGGGGTCTCTACTCTTTGGGTCATATTTCGCGCCTGTTATACTCTGACAGCAAAGTCTGAACTTTGACTCTCGACCCACAAGAAGGAGTGGGGTATCAAAAAAGGGATGATTTTCTCTGAGATCACACTCGCGTTGTGTGCGTCTCATCTCCGCCTGTTGTCTCTTCCTCTGCAACATTTTGAAGTCAAAGTCCTGTCCGCGAGCTGTGGCACCGCTTTCGACTCCTCCCTCGGGAACTACATCTTCTTTAAGATTTCCTCTGACAGAGCGCCTCATACTCCGACCATTGACTCGTGAAAGTCCCGCCAATTGTGTCGTGGAATCACTCACTAAAAGTCTTTGATTATTAGAATCTGAAACTATAGACGAGACGTGAACTCTGCGAAGGAGTGGACTCGACTGACGTGTCTTTGATGGAGATGTTAATAGTTTCAAAGGAATGTGTTTCCTAATGGTAACCTCCAAAGCATTAGCGCTCAACCTCTTCCCTGTCGGTGACTCTTGAAGTTCACGCGTATCCACAAAACAACGCATAAAAGAGTCCCTAACTTTGGGTACAGAGAACTCATTGCATGCCTTATGGACGCGAGTCATCTGCGGTGAGTCCGGGAACTTCTCAAATAGTCTTAGTCTAATCGGTAACTCCTCATTGATTCCGGCGGACTGTTCCCTCGCTTTCAATTGTTTGACTTTTTTGATGTCTTCGTCTAATTCCAAATTGTCGAGAATGACGGCAACGAAAAGGGATAACACAATCTGTAGGGAAGACAACAACAAACCATTTGAAACAAAATGAAAAAATTAAGAGTCGTCTGACTTCTCACCAGAGATACAAATAAATGATATAAAATGAAATAAATGGCAACTAATGGACCGATACTACGACTCGAGCGTAAAATGGTTTCGTTCATGACTTCAGTCCATCCCTCCTGAGTCAGGATTTGAAACATTGACATAAAGGCCTATTTTGTCGACAAAATATTAATTAATGATTTAATTCTTTACGGCATACCTCAGGAAATGCTTGAAACTTATTGTATTCATATTTTGCGAGACAACAGAAGAGTTGCATTGATATCGAAGAAGTGACAATAAGTAAACACATGGTAAAAATGATAAGTGAGCCCAACTTTTTTCCCGGTCCAAAAATCTTATAAACAAAGTCTTCCAAAACGGGCGACGCTTTGATCAGACGAACGATTCTCAAGACTTGGAAGTATACCAAAGGAGCGCTCATATAACAGATGGGAATGATGTGAACAGTCGATCCAATCGCTAAAAACAGCTCCAATTTATGTAATGAGCGGCGAATATATGACCGATAACCATAACACCAGACTTTGAGCGCAACCTCCAAATCAAACAGAATAGTGAATCCAACTTCCAATGGATACAATGTCTTATAGAAGTCGTCTCGGGGTCGACCCGAGTGCTCAAATTTGACGCTCGCGCCGACCATAGCGTTGGCCACAATCACAAACATAATGAAGATTTGAAATGAGGCGGTGCTTATCACTGCTTTGATAATACGCGGCGCTCGGGACTGACTCTCTGTGTCTGCCATCTGAATGAGACGCCATTGACTTTCACCGACGAGAGTGGATGGTGTGGCCTCTGTTGTGATTTGTGCCCTTTCGCCCCACATCTGTTGGAACTGCACTCTTATTTCATTAAAGGTTTCAGTGATAACAGCAATGAAGACATTTTTGACGAGCCAGGCCAAAAAGAATATTAAGGTCACAAAATAAAATGCAGCTCTGAATGCGTCCAAAGAATCCATCGCTGCATACATGACATGACTCCACCCCTCCTGAGAAGCCGATTGATAAACAGTGAAGAGTGCATGTGCTAGATTATCGAAACCAGAATATCCGCTGGAATTACTGATTTCTACGCAAACCATTTTGGGCGGACACTGATGGCCACGAGAAACGATTGGAGAGCAATATGTGTCGGGAATCGCTAAATGTTGTATCGATGGCATATTTGTCTCAGAATAGTTGGCTTTCATAACGCAGTGGTGATCCAAACGGGAGAAGAACTGAACGCCTAATAACCCAAACAATGAGAGAAAGAATAGGAAGAAAAGTGTGACGTTATATATCTGTTGAGATGACCTCAAGAAAATTTGTGTGATTCTTGCCCTGGGCATTGAAAATGACAAAAACACTCTGACGAGACGCACCATGATCAATGGCCTTGGTGCTCGCAATATAGATGTTGGAGAAAATGGCTTAACGTGACCCGTGATCTCAAATACGTGTAAAGTCAGAGATATATAGAGACAGAAGAGCATTACTGCATCAAATTGAGACCACCGGTCGTGGAAGTATTGTTTCGCTCCTCTTGAGTGCACTTTGGATATAAACTCTGCGGTGAATATGAGAGTAACAAATATGTCGACAATAAATGTGACGTAAAGAAGAATTGGTGTCAATTTGAATGTATAGGAAGTGTTCATTGAGACCGACGCTAACGATAGGAAAGCACAGAAACGCATGAATCGTCTCATATGAACGCTTTCGTACCAGAAAGTCGTCGCACGAATACATTCTTCAACTTCCGGTGCGTAAGAAGTTTCCCGAAGTGACTGTTTTCTGCCCAACATTTTAGTTGAGTCCAAAAATGGTCACAAAATCAGATTAAAATTCTCATCAAAAGTATGGCGTTCTTTAGGTGAAGCACTCAAATGAATTATCGATCGATTCTTTGCTCAGTTTATTTACATTTGTCTCAAGAATTCTTCTGACGCTTGCGCTCAACCTTTGGATCAACAAATGGATAAACCATTTGATCATATGTTGAGGCTTTCATCATGCAAATAAATGTTGCAAGCTACTAATTTATTAGTAATCAATACATTAAACATTTGATTAAATCATTATAGATCTGAAAATAAAAACTTAATGTACTTAGTCTATAGTTTATCAATAAATTATCATTGATTATAAATTAATTTTTGTTTTAATAGACTGATGATCAACACTAGACTTATCAATAATGGTTATTATTAAGCATGGAAGTTAACAAGTTCATTTATGCGATATTTTAATTATTAATTTTAACAGAATTTGTTTTTTCCTATTATATTCATATCGTTATAATATTTTGTAAAGTTGAGAGCCGTTATTGTTGTTATTCAATAGAATCTAGAATCTTTTACTGAATCAATTAAAGCGAGTCAATACAATTTGATTTATTGATTTTTTTGTTTGAATCCACGGAAATAAGTATTTATGGGACGGACTCATCAGTTTTGGATCACAAACTATTTTCTTTCCTAAATATAATTCAATTTAAATAAAGAATTTGTATAAAACATTGATATAAACAAAGATTACAAACCAATTAATAGACTGCAAAGTATTCCTACAATAAGACACACAAGAAATCCAATAACAGATAATATTAAATATGAGATGTGGAAGAATTTGGCCAAACCTCTGAAAATGGATGAATCAAATGACAATATTTTATTCGAAAAATTAGCCTTACTCTGGATTGTCATAGAACTCTAAGAACGAAGAAGTGGGAAGTGCTTTGTGTTTAGAAAATACTTCTGTCAGAATCTCTATCGAACAGTTGTCTATAGTTGTGGGTAAAGAGACTTTAGGTCTGGGAATCACCAGAGATCCGATTGAGAGGAACAAACTGACAGAAACTCCACAAATGAATCCAAATAATGAGCCCTCAATTAGAAAGTAAGTAATTGTTTATATCTTTGAAACAATGTATGGTTTACTTGTGCCGTCGCATAAGGATATAGAATACCCAAAACGAATAACGCAAAGAGTGGTCCCACCATCGATCCAACCAAAGCCATGGATGCTTGCAATACAGTGCCGGCATTTCCCACACCAAAAGACATACCGATTGCGAGAAACCCATAAGACATTGCTTTTAAACAAATTTATATTCAATTATATTGAAATTGATTTGAAGAAAATACCGATTAATTTAGTAATAGTTAGCGCTTGTCTTTCATCTTTAAATTGAACCCTATGTTTGATTATGTCTTCCCACGTGACGGCCGCCAATGCATTGAAACCCGAAGAAAGTGTACTAAAACTGGCCATGAACAAATTTCAATAAAACAATTTACACAATACCTGAGCGAACCACTAAAAACACAGGCGACAAAGAGTCCGGGAAGACCCGGATATTTAGAGAGAGTGTCCATCACAAAATATGGCATCAATTGATCGTGTCTCTCAATAAGTCCTAATGTAACTGGGTCACAATTATGATATTTGGCAAAAATTACCATGCCACAAAGAATTGCCATTACAGCTAATAAAATTAGTCCTGGTAAATTCCAATAAAGTGTTCTATTGGATGTGATAAGGTATAAAAGTTAAATTGTTGAGTCTAGTTAAAAAATGAAAACCTTCGAGCATTTTGAGCGGAACCCATACTACAATATCTCTGAACCTGAGTTTGAGTCACGCAATAACATGCAGCCCACGTTACAGTTGTCCCACTTATCACATTCCAAAAGTTATCATGGTTATAAATATCAAATTTAAAGCTGAAAATATTTTAAAAATTATATTCAAAAGGTTTTTTTCAGTTAAACAATTGTTTACTTGAAAAATTTGAGTCGTCCCCCTCTTTCGTTGATATCCCAGATCTGTTTGAGTCCTCCCAATTCAAAAACTCCCTAATTGTGGTAAACTTACAAGTGTTGAAATTGTCCTATTCTTGATGGCTATTACCTGGATGATGACCATGACAACACCTAGAAACATTAGAATACACTGCAGCACATCTGTCCAAATGACTGCTTTTATTCCTCCCTTTAAACGATTAAAATTGAATTAAATATAAACAGAGAATCTATTCTTACAATTGATGTATAGAGTGTGCAAACGATACCACAAACCAAAATAGATGTCGGAATCGTGAGAGGAGTCACTGTATATTAACGGACAACTCTCATAAATATAGCATTATTAAATCAGCATGCTCATTTGACTAAACCTGAACTTAATGCGAGTGCCGGACCATATAAGACAACCGCCATATAAGGTGTCTTCAAAATAAAAAGTTAAATAATTGACAAAAGATTTTGTCAGTCATTAGTCATACTGTTGTTAATAAGAATCCTATGGTTCCGGCCATTCGTATATAATTAGTTTGAAATCTTTCGGCCAAATACTTAATTAACAATTATTTATTAGAATTTGTTCCAAATCAAATCAATTACCTCATTAACGCTCAAAAGACCAAGTTTATAATAGATCGGTAGAAATACTTCTGCAGCCAAAACAACTGATAGAGTGATAGAAATTATTTGAATTGAGAACTGAGTGCCGACCTGATACACTTCGGCCGGCAGTCCCAGCAATGTATTGGTTGACATGAAACTAGCAACAAGAGACAAAGTGACCGGGAACATTCCCAATTGACGGTTACCAGTCAGAAATTCCTCATTTGTAGCACTTTTACGCGATTTGAACCAAAAAAATACTCCGATTAGTGAAGAAGATATCAATAGAAAACTGAATACAAAGTAATCAATAATAGAAAAGTTTGTATTCATTATAACTTCTAAAATTAATTTAAATTTATTGCACTTTTATGTAAAAAAAATATTAACAAAATGTATTCAAAATTTCAAAACCGAATCTAAAAAATTGCAATCATTTTAAAGATAAAACGATTTCAAATTCTCAAATCTTTAACAAATTAGGAATGATTTGAGAATTAATCAAATATTTATAGATTTGTTTGAATTACTAAATCATATTTTGTGATAAAATCAATCAAAAGTCATATGTTTTGTGTTAACATATTTTGGATGAAATGACTCTCAGAATATCTTTACTACTAATCAGTGATCAATTCAGTGATTAATATATTAAACATTGAGTTTGTTGTCAATCGTTTCAATTTAAACTAGATTTTTGATTAGGTGTCAAACTTTAGTTTCACTCAAAAATTATCAAATTTGAAATGAAATTTAAAATCAATGTTAAGATCTCTTCTGTTCTTCAATAACTGATTGCGTATATAAAAGAAGTCGATGTCGTAGTCTTATATTACGAGCCCTCACGTGTTGGTTAACTATTTCTTCGGTATATTCTGATGGGAACCAACCTTTTAGGCCATCTCTTATTCTTTGTCCTTCAAACCAACCTTTTAATAAAGATTTCAATATATTTAACGATTGATGTGTTAGTTAAAAGTCAAACCGTCTTTCATTTTTCGACAAACATTCAAAACGTCGGTTTCTTCTAAACTGATTTCATCTGTTTGTTGGGCGCAATAACTTTTAATGCACTGGACTTGTGGACAGTCTATTGATAGTTTGTATTAGAATTTATTACCAATCGTTTAATCATTGATTTGTTACCCCACTCCTCATAAATGACTTCATTCGGATTATCAGAGAGAGGCTGAGATACGGCTTCAATCCAACGGATTTTCTCACTTCTAGTCAAACAATTCAAAGAAATTTTGATATTTTATTTATAAATAGTTTAAAACTAACTCTAATTTAAAACTTATAGTATATTCAACGGTTTTGGATTCGTGATTGTGAAGTAGAATAAGTTGCGCTAAATTGCACTGATTTTGCGGAGTCTTTATACGGAAACTACCGATAAGTCCCATCCCTTCCCCATTGTTTGTTAATGAAATTAGTTGAACGGTATTTCGCAAACAATAGTCAAAAACGGAATAATGATTATCACTGAATAAAAACTAAAATTATTCAAAATATTTTAACTTTTAAGTGAAAACCTTTTTTTCTTTGCCATAATTAGGAGATCACTGAAGAGAAAGAGATGTATTGAAGTCTTTTTCCACTTTAATGTCGATTTTCCAATCGATTTCTTTGACGAAATTTGAGGGAAAAGTTTCAGAACTGAACCCCTTTTCACTAAAATATATTTAATTAGAAATTTGTTAAAATTGATAAAATCAAATGAACCTAAATATCGAGCCCCTGAAACAATTGGATAACTTTTGATTTTGCTTCTAAAGTGAAGAATCTTTTCTATTTCAATTAGTTCTTGCATTCTCTGAACTTTTTTAGTTTCTTCGTTACATCTTCTGACCAATTGGTTGACAAATCCTAAGGTTTTTCGCGAAGATTCTAATATAGGACTCTCTGGGGGTAGTTGTTGACAGACGGCGTCAATCAGTAGTGGATATCGAGTTATTCTCTGAAAGTTAAGCAAAAAAATTTTTTGTTTTTCTATAATATAAGTCAAATGTTGAATTTGGTATCAGTCCTTACCTGCAAGGGTAACATCAAAAATGATAGTAATGTTTGGTTTTGACAGATTTGATTGGACTCAAGCCTTCGGACAATTTCGACGAAAACATTTCTGGTTTGAATGAGTTGTGTGAATAGCTTTTCCTGATCCCTCTGATAAGCGCAGTAATGGATATAACACTGAAAATGATTGACCGCATAGTCGTACAGAATATCGCAGACATCATACAAAAGGATGTTTTGCTCAAAACGTTTCTCCAATTCAGTCAAAAGACTTGAACTGATTTTCAAGATTTCCGTTATATTAGAGAACAAACAATTCTTTTCTCTCAAACTTAAAACTTGGGAATTGTTTTCAGAATATTCTATACAATTATAGAAATGAGAGACCAATACATTCAAACTCTTACAATAGGAGGCTTCAGATGTGATTATTTCAAACATAGATTCCTGTAAACGCTTCTCTTTGTCCGATAGAGTGGACAAAAGATTTCCTTCAGAATTGATAACTTGAGGCAATTGACACCATAAAGATCTGGTGGGACCGAACCCAACCAAATCCATTGCAGTTAAGTTGCGCTGACATAAGCTCTTGATTTGATCCCTTTCTAAATCACTCTTTTGTTCACTTAAAGAACCAGTGCTTTGAAAGGCGTTCCCGTAAATGGTGTCATTTTCGTAGTCATCATAATCGAGATCAGTTTCTTCCTGATTGTAGTGAATCCATAATTCAGCTCTTCTTCGAACGTCTTTTTGATAGAATTGATATAAAGGTTCGCTTTTAAATGGGGAGATGTCTTCTCTCGGATATGTATTCAACTCTAAATAACTGGCAATACTCGAAGTCATTGAAATTTGTTTTTCAAATATTTTTGGTCTATTTCGATGAAATTCCCTCGAATTTAAAGTTTTAGAGTAATTGTCGTATTTTGAATTCATATTAAAATAATTGGGGCTTTCATTAGGATTAACATATATTGAAGATAATCGACTCGAAGTGGAACCTCTTTTGCTATTGATTTGAACAGAATTTAATTCATTTATTAAATCATTATATCTCTGAGGAGTAGATGTATAGATGTTGGGAAGACTTTCATTACGTTTGACATTTATTTTGTCAGACAATTGTCCGATCGATTGATTTTTCATAATAACGTCATTTGAATTTTTAGAGTCTTCTTTATCTGACATAATCTCATAGATATGACACAAATTCTGTTCGACTTCTGGTTTATCGAAATATTGATTTTGTCGAGCCTTCGAAGTTTCAAAAGTGTGATCAAAGGGATCGACCTCATCATCAATGTCTTCATATTCAGTGGCACTTTCGCTATCATTACTCGTAATTTTGAGCACAGAATTTGTTTTTCTGTTTGTTTTCCTTTTGTGTAGTTTTGGTCGAAAAGATTTTCTGATACTTTCATTTAAACGCAAATATTGTGTCCTTCGAGTGGGCACTACCTCTGTCTTAGAGCGTTGTCTGCCTTCAAATTCAATGTCTATCCATTCATTGTGGGAGAGAGTCCGACAATTACTCAACTCTTCATAAATATGTTCATAAATTTGATCTTTTTGTTGATTATAATCATTGAATGTTTTGTCTTCATTTGAATTCAATTGGTTTTGTTGATTCTTATGGGAACTGTTGAGCCATAAAAATGATGTGTTTAGAGATGACTCTGAAATACCGCTGTCTTGACTCAAACCCGACAATCTTTTTGACTCTCGTTTATTGAACTCTGTGTTCAATTTTTCCTTAAATGAATCGGTTTTTAAAATTTCGGTCGGATTTTCACTTTTTTTTATATTCTTCAAAAGAGAAGTTCTTTGTTTGGGAACGGGTTTAACAATTAAGTCGTCCGAAGCATTGAAGCGAGGCTTTCGAAAGACGACATCCGATTCTTTGTCAAAAGATACGGAGTCTGATGTCATAGAAGTATCCGAACACAAACTTAAAGATCTTATAAATTTTGATTTACTTTCAAGCGATTCATTGACAGCTTGTTCTGAATTATCGTTTGAAATGAGATTTAATTCATTATCTCTAATATTGGATTCCGTTTGAATGACATTCAAGGGTTTTTCACGACTAATGCAATCACTTTTGAGATCATAATTCTGAGTCTTATCAACGTTTCTATAGTTAAGAATATTATTATCGATAAGTTTTAGTTGTTTTGTCAGTTCATCGGAATTGGATTTGTTTCCATCAGTTTTTTCATAATTAGACTTATTTTCAAAGAATATGATTTGGTTTTTCACTAAATGAGAGACATTTGAAGTCGTTTCACATATTTTATCAATTGATGAAATATTTTGCACTGAATTTGAAATTTTCCGAATCGTTTTCGAAATAGCAGTTGATTCAGATTTTTTTGAATTGAGATTTACATCGAAATCAGAATTCAATTCTTTGACAATTTCCAGCGATTTTTTTGTCGAATTTTTTTCACTGGACTTACACTTGTTTTCAAAGTGAAGCCTAACTTTATTGAAACTACTCTTACGTCTGATACTTATTCGACTGCTATTCAAAGATTTTAAATGAATTGACTTTTGTTCAGTTGATTCCATTTCTTCAAAAAAAATACTTAAATGAAAATCAAATTCACTTAAATATAAAATAACTCAAAATTTTAATAATTATTGTGTTTATGACTCAGAACTCACATGAAATAGACTAAACACCACTGAAATCGTGATTATATTTCTCTACATTTCAAATGTTTTATCAAATATATCAAAGGTTTGTCACCAAAGACTACAAAAGATAAAAATATAGAAATGTATAGAAATTACAATAAATGAAAAATTTTCTCATTTTTACAATAATTCACTCAATTCTAAGATCAGTTATGGAATGGATGGAAAACTTTATTTGTCCTCAGAATGAACTTAACATTAAAGTTATTTTATGTCAAACCTATTCGCCAGAAATAGTTTTGAATAATTGGCCAAGATGATTGAAAAACTTGATAAATCGTTTATTATTGATATACGTATTTGTGTTGAACTATTCGAATGAAAGACATTTATATATCGATATGTTTTTAATAAAATTGAAACCAAATACAGAAATACAGAAAATAAATGAATTTATAGAATATCGAAGAATTGTCGGCTCAAAGCATATGATAATGGGATGGGAACTGCATTTCCGATTTGTCTGTATTTTTCAGAAACAGTTCCACAAAATTGAAAACAATCGGGAAATCCTTGAGAACGGGCCGACTCTCTCACTGAAATAATTCGGTCCTGAGTTGGATGAAGAACTCGTCCCTGTTTTGAAATTGGCTCCGGATTTGTAACAGTTGTTGGGAAATAGCCGTTGAATATAAGTCTGCCATAAAGTCCTGACCACTGGTATTGTCTGTTTGCTGTGTGTACTAAACACCAGGGAATCAAAGTGTTCTCCTGTCGGCACTCATTTACATCACATTCCAAGCCTTCGGCACAAACACATACACCACGCATAAGGTTGGAAGGGGACGCATAAGAGGACCGACCACTCTTCAAATCTTTGTAATTGTATTCCAATTTGGGAATAACTGTTCCGTCAGAGAGGGTTAAACTGATATTGGGCAGATCCCTCCAATCACTGGCCGGACTCTTAGGGATGTATTTGATTCGTAGTCGACATAATTCACTCAATTCTTTACAGAAGTGATCAAACAGTTGTTCCCTACCATCAGATCTCATTAGCTTCTGATAGTGAGTCAAATCATTTGTTAAATAATTTCTAATTTTATTCAAAGCGTAGTCTTCTCTGAGTTCTGGTAAATCACTGATAGCGTCGTAGACAGTAATGGACCGGAAGTGGGCATAACTTTTCTTATTAAAAGCCGAATATTTTTTGTCGTCAATAGTGATTGAGAGCTGACACTGTCTTCTGGAGAATATATGAGTCATTTGAGGAAATGATGGCAAAGGAATGCCAGTAAAGGCACCCATTATAACAGTACGTCTTCGAGTTTGAGGCAATCCATAGCAGCCGGACTGTAATATAGCGAACTGGCACTGGTATCCCATAGTTAACAGGCAGGACATCATTAGCTTAAGAATCATTGAGTTCTTAAAAAGGGCCAAATTTCTGACGTTTTCGAAAATCAAATATTTTGGTCGATAATAGTCTATAAAACTTAAGAACGAAACGACTAATGAGTTCTTAAACATTGAATAATGTCGTGAAGAAAATCTATTCATTCCAGAGAAGCCCTGACAGGGAGGACCCCCTAATATCAAATCGATCTCTCCTTTAATCGGAAATTTTTGGCCGTTTTTATCAAACTTTACACCTTTTATGAGTTGATCCAAAAAATGATTGACGTCTTCTTGAAATACGAGCGCAGACTTGAAGTTGGCTTTGAATGAGTTGAGAGCCGAACAGTCCTTTTCAATGGCCCACAACTTTGATATTAAACCCAAACTATGAAAGCCATACGAAAGTCCTCCACAACCAGCGAACAGATCCAAAACATTGAGTTTGTTTTGAGAGTCACGAGTAGTGTCTTTCCTATCATCACTTGAGATGAATCTATTGATCACATCTTCGTTGACCTCACAAATGATTTTTGTTTCAAAATTATAAAATTGTTTGAAATAAAAAAGTTTTGTTTCGATATAAAAGTTAGTTTCGATTGATTTTTGTGAATATATGACCTGACATTTGCCTCTAATTGTCTCCACATTTACAACAAATTCATGATTAGACCAAAACAATAGATTAAGATCACAAAAACGAAAATCACTATAATTTTCAAAAATATTTTGTGGTCTATAAAAGATATTCACTAAAAGTTTTGTCTCTTCGTTGGAATCGCTTTTCTTTTTAAATATTTGAATAATTAATCCAATGTTTAATGTTTTCGGTAAATCACTATTAATTCCTTTTATATAATCGGTGAACCCTTTTCGATACCGTTCCGGAAACAAATTCTGATCGTATTCTTCACTTTTATTATCACACATTTGATGGCAATTCTCATAATTGAAGTAATTTATAGGAAAGGCATCGCTTGAAAATAGGGCGCAATCGCCGACAGAATAACTTTGGTTCTCATAAATTAGTTTTTTATATTTGTTTATAGAATCGGAGTCTTCGCTAATCTTTTCTTCCAATTGCGGTCTTTTCTCCGCTTCTCTTCTTTCAGTTATTAAGCAATTAATACATTTGAGGTCACAATCAAACACTTCTTTCGGCAGATCTTCAAAACGACCCGATTTTTTGTGATATAGTTTTGAACAAAAATATTGATTAGAATTGTTTTGTTGATACTCTGAGTCAATAGTATCGGACAGAATAACATTGACTCTGTCCTCAATTTTTTCTATTTCAATGTTATTGCACTGATTTGTCATAAAAACAGCAAAACTGGGGGCAGTTTCCGCCAAAATCGTGTCTCTACCAAAACTACGATAAAAACGATTAAAATATTAATTTAATTGGAGTTTATATTAGCTATAGATATAATTTTTATAAGTAAGGGGTCTATCGATTCAAAATATTTTCTATTAATTTAATTAAATTATAATTTGTGTTAAATAAGTGATAATTACCAGAAGTAGTGAAAGTGACAAAACATTTGTTTATCGATTGTGTCGAACATAAACATAATTTTTCCCAATTTTAATGTTTCGTCACTTTCTCTGAAGAGAACAAATTCTCCCAAAGAGTACTAAATATGAAAAAATAATTTTAGAATTTAAACAAAAATACAATAATTAGTGACATAACTGTATTCTCATCGATTCTCACAGAAGAGTAATACTGAGTTCTGGCGAACCTCTCCTTATAAAGAGTGTCTCCAATCCAATTAATTTTCTTATTTGTGTCGTTTGTAAGTCTTTCAGACAATTTCTTATTTGATTTGTCCTTAAATTCATTTGACTTTTCAGAACAATTAGATTCACATTCGATCACATCTTTAAAGACTGAGTCGAAGAAAACTGAGACAAGAGATGTACTGCAGGTGAGTGTATCGCTATTTGAAACTCTTCGAGAGTCAATCCTAGCGATTGGCCGAACATGTGATCTGGTCTTCGATGGGTTCATATTCTTTGATATGTTTGCGGAAACACCGGATAATTGGAGTAATGTCTTAAAGGCTGAGGTCTGGGAAAGTAAGTTCTCGTCTTCTTCTGCCGCAGAATCAAAACTTTTAATTTGTTGGACAATAAATGGACTGAAATTAATTAATGATTCCTCACAAAAGTTTTGTTGACTCTCTTCAATGGTTTGAATTAAGTTTTCATAACTAGAATCAGGATTTTTAAGTAAACATTCGATTATTAGTTTCGTTAAAAACATATTTTTTGTCGATTTGATGAACAAATGGCTATAATCTGAATGCGGTTCACATAATATATAAGAAGCGAATTCACTCTCCACACCAATTATCATATGCTGTCCGCCATCGAAGCCCGCGAACCACCACTCCTGCAGAGGACCTAATCATCACTCAAATCAATAATAATTCAATTGATTCAATTGATTCTAACCAATCATTTTGGCCATAATTTTGCCTTCATTTGAATCCATGGATTGAATGAACTCGGAGTCAGAGTCTGAGACAATCGGTTGAACATAACCACAGAGGAAGAGCTCATAGCCTTCTTCTATTGGTTTGGAGTCAAACCAACAAAAACGACGGTCGGAGTCATGTATTGAGAAGTGAGTGATTCGGTGCTGTGGAGTGTCATCCTCGAGACCATCTGAGAGAGTGACCAATCGATGGTCAGTCAATATAACCATTTCTTCACTTTCTTCCGACAAATTCATACAATTTTGACAAAACAACTCAAACTCTCTTTCGTTTCGTGACTTTTTCGCTGAACAACTCATTTCTTATTCAAATAATTTATAAATTAATCGAAAATTAACCGAAAATTAACAGAAAATAAATGAAAACTTATTTACCGCCAAATAATCAAACAATAAAAAAATTGTTTGACTCCGAGTCCGACACAAGAGGGAGAACTTCAGCTGATTTTGTTGTTATGGCAATAGCTCTGCATAAAGACTCCGGAGAGAAATCTTTAATGTCGTTATGTATTTATTTGAATAGTCAAGGTTTTTAATCTGATAAAAAATACCAAGTTGGAATTACATAATTAGCTTGGTAATACAATGTATCAAGCTAATATTCTAAACCTAACCCAAAATAAAACAATAAATATTCGCTCAAATGAATGCTTTGCTATATTTGCGCCAAATCTGAACTTTCAAATATCAACAAAAATATCCCAATTATTATATAGAGATGATTTGTATTCTAGCAATTCACTAAGATTCAAATTTCAATTCTTATTTGTCAAAAAGTTTTATTTTTTAATTTCTTTTATTCGTTGGTTTTTATGTTCTCTCTCTCTCTCTCTCTCTCTCTCTCTCTCTCTCTCTCTCTCTCTCTCTTCTGTTGAAGTGATAACTTGTAAGTCATTGACAATAAGAGCAAAACCGGTATCAATGCATCGATTAATGGCCAGTAATTCCAATGATTTGATTCTATACTTGAATTACTTATTGCAAACATTGAACTCTTTTCAAAGAATATATCAATGAATTCAATCATTCCTTTCTTTAGAACTACTGATTCACAAAACTATTGAATCAATTATTTTTGAGAAAATTTGTTTTTCAAAAATGATTTTTTATCGAAAAGTTTTGATTTTGACTTTATTAATTGAATTAATGGTAAGTTTAAAGCATTTCTAATAGATTATAAGACCTGTGATTGAATTTGTGTCCATTTTATTGATAGAAATGCAATTCAATTACTATAAAAAATTTTGCGTCAAAACTAATTTCATGTCAGTGTTCATCAAAAGATGATAGCATTCAGTATAAGAATCTTAATTTGACAGAAGAATACTCTTTCAAGTTTTGGTCCAATATTTGGGGAACAACTCTTTTTTGGTGTACTGTCGGCTATTTCACTGAAGACAAGACATTCGTCGCCTACGGATATAACAGAAGAGATTCGGATAATATTTATGTTATCGACACAACAGGTATTGTCTATTATAATACTAATGAATATTTGCATTTCTGGACAAAAAATTCATAATTTTAATCAAATATTGTATTTAATGTCGTTTTAAATGTCAAATAAAATTATTTTTAATCAAAGAATTTAATAAATCACTATTTTATAAACAAATTGATTCGAAATATAATCTATTTTTTTTAAAATTAAAGTCATTAGGACTTTGATGTATCTTATTGTGAACCTGTGCTCTGCTATACAAAGATTGAACAAGAAACAAACAACAAAATATAACAGACACTTATTAATAAGTTATTATTAGGTATTTATAATACAGTATTATTTATTTATTATTGAAGGGCACTTTACTAGAGGGTAGCTTTCACCTGATTACTTTTGAATGCTCATTAAATCATCCATTGAAATAAAGTATAGCAATATATGTTGATCTACAAGTTGTCTGCAACATAACTTCAACAGTTGAAGTATACATTCAGCTAATTCATAATGATAATTCGTTGATTAATATTGATCATTGGGATAATTGATCCAAGATTATATTGAAATCAATTGAATAATATTAACAAATTATTGTTCAAATATTATTGAGTTTAAAGCCTTTTAGCAGAAGAGGAGTCATTTGTGTGAAAAATGTTTATTTAGTTATATATTATCAAAAAATCAAACGCCAATTGAATTGGAGATAATAAAGTGATTGAACTTGAATCGCTAGAAATTGAACTTGATAATTTATTGATATAAAACTGAGTTTCTTTTGTAGAAAATATCATTAGTTTTGCCGCTAATCATGTATTTGACAAAAGTTTTGTTTTCTCAGCAAAAGTTGAATTTCATAGTATTGGGTGCCACGGGTTTCACCGGAAGGTATGTCGTCAGAGAAATTTGCCGAACATTAACTCCAAATAAGACAAACATTGTTTGGGGTATTGCCGGTAGAAATAGAGAAAGACTTTTGCAAGTCTTGGAACAGTTCTCACCACAAAATTCCTCAAAAATAGAGGCAATAGTTGTCGACATCAATGACGAGAAATCATTGCTTAGAATGTGTTCGAAGACAGACTTAATAGTCAACTGTTGCGGTCCCTACAGATTATTGGGGGAACAGGTGGTCAAAGCCTGCATTGATAATGGATGTCATCACATAGATGTGAGCGGAGAACCGCATTTCCTGGAGACTGTTCAACAAAAATATAACCAGAAAGCCATTGAACGCAACGTATCAATAATAGGTTCGTGTGGTTTCGATTCTGTGCCCTCCGATATGGGCGTCCAGTTTCTCAAATCCCAATTTGACGGAACTCTTGATTCAGTTGAAACATATTTGAAAGTATCGACAACTAGCAAAACACCCGTGACGTACAACTTTGCCACTTGGCATTCATTAGTCTATGGATATGCCTTTCGTCACCAATTATCAGAACTGAGACGACAATTGTATTCACAATTGAAAGCATATAAATGGAAACATAGGGTTAAGAGGAGAACAGTTATGAGAAACTCTTTTGGTTATTGCGTTCCCTTTCCAGGAAGTGATCGCTCAGTTGTTTCGAGAACTCAATATTATAATTATTTGAAATACGGTGAGAGACCCGTTCAGATCGAAACCTATTTCGCAGTCCAATCATTGAGTGCTTTATTTGCTCTCTTTTTGGTTAACTTTGGTGTCAGTTGTCTCTCTCCGTATCCCAAAGGAAGACAATTATTGATGAAATACCCAAACATTTTCTCATTTGGAGTATTCAATAGAAGAACTCAACCCAAAGAAGAAAATCTTTTAAAGAATTCGTTCGAAATAATACTGATAGGGAAGGGATGGCCTCAAAAATATTCTGATCCTGAGTGGCAACCAATGGAAGCGCCCACCAAAACATTAGTGGCCTCCATATCGGGCGGAGATTTGGCTTATTTGGACACTTCTAAGATTGTCACTCAAATTACACTCACTTTAATTGATTTGATTAAACAAAAGACACTAAAGTTTGGAGTTTTAACGCCGAGTATCGCCTTTAGTGACACTTCTCTTATTGAAAGGTTGACTCAAAATGGAATTCACTTTAAAATAATAAAATGATTATAAATTGTCTCAAATTTATTTTAATCGACAAAATTATTTGCAAAAAAGTTTAGTTTTTCTTCAATTTCTTCATAAGGTTGAGCTGTTCGATGGCAGCCCTCCGTTTCCGCTGAGAAAAATCAATTAAATTGAATTATAATTATGACATTAGTATAAAAGTTGACTCACATTTGGTGTTCCGGGTCCTGACCCCAAATCGATGACTTCGGATATTTTCTTTGGAGGAGAGCTTTCATTTGATGTCTTAAACTCTGAATTGGTTGTCGGCAGAAGACTTGTCGGTATGTCAAGTGTTTTGCCCGGTTGTGAGGCTTCGAATTGATGTTTAAGTGCTTGCAATTCGTACTCACAGTTGGCTAAAGCCATCTTCAATTCGTAGAGCAGAACCATATCACTCCGGAGTTCATTAAAGTGATGGCATATGTCTTCGGTGGGCATCGGATGCAAATCAATGTTTAATTCGTTGAGTAATTGTTCGATAGCTTTGGTCTTCTTCTGACCGACAGCTGCGGGAAGTTTCATGCGTTGACTCCGAAGACTCGCACCGGAAGACTTGATTTCAGGGAACTTAATGCCAGCGCTTTCTATATTAGGAGTCGAATAAACGCTTCCAATCGAGTCTCGGGACGCCTTCTGCAGATGAGAGGTTTTCTTCCTTCCGGGTCTATTACCGGTACGGGTCTGTTGCTCAGCCTTTCGAGCTTCAGCTGAGTTATCGGCTGCAGTAATAAGTTTTTGAAGGTCCTGAGTCTTCTTCTCCCTCTCCTTTTTCCTCATTTCTATTTTTCGCCACTCATTTAGTAAATGCTGTTCCTCTTCGACCTCTTCTTGAGTTCTGTCATACAATTTGATTAATTGTTCTTTTCGTTTGCGTTCGTGTTCTGCGTCGAAGATCTTAAGCTTAGGTTCCTGTCCGGGAAGGGCTCTCTGTTTGGCCAATACGTTACAAATGTTATAATAGCGGTCTTTAATGTCTTCAATCGATTTTTCAGAGAAGACACTCCGATCCCATCGATCGTGAATTATAACAAATCTTTGGTCAAATCTTCGGCACAAATCAAATAAGTGATCGGTTTCTGGTTTAGTCCATCCCTCGCCAGTCAACCACTGCTGGTATTCTGTGTCGCTATAACTCGGAATATCGATTATCTTCGACAACAAAAAAGACATAAATTGATTAAAATTGAGATCAAATGAATGCAAACCGTATTGAGTCGAGCGAAGGGGTATTCTTTGTTTTTGTCGACTTCTCTTCTCCAGTGATTTAATTCCAATTTTTCCTTAAATTAAAAATTAGTTAAAAATTAATGTTTTTTACAAATTTAATAATACTTTGGGACTAAAAGGGGTCCAAATCCAAGGCCGGACTCTTTTGAGTCCAAGTTTTGCCTTATTTTGTTTGTATCCGACCATTGATTTGCTCTGAAAGTCAGTCGGTATGAGAGAAGGGTTGTCTCTAAAGATAATAATTGTTTTAATTGTTTAAACATTTGAATGGTTTCAATGGTTTGGTACTTATTGTCTGAATATAGTAACGCATATAACTCTCTATGCATTCCTTCCGGACGTTTGAATGTCGGGTCTGAGACTCTCTTCCTCTTTGTCTGCAAAACATTTGAGACAATAATTATTGTGATTTCGGATCCAAAGACTTACTCTTTTGTTGTCTCCGAGAAGATCAAGAGATGTGCTGTTCTCTCGATCCAACTCAAGAATGTCCATAACGTCAGCCATTATTTGATAATCACTACAAAAATGATTATTAATAATACAATTAAATTGAAATTCAAATAAAATTATTGTTTTTTATTATTATTTGTAATATTTTAGTGAAAATAAAATTTATTCACAAATTACGTGAAAAACACGAAACCATTGATTTGATTGTCTATCAGTCACTCAATGAGTAGACATTAAAGTGACTCAGAGTTGACTTAACGTTGTTTTTGTCATTTGTTTTGTATTGTCGTCAATATTATTGTCAATATTGTTGTCGACATCCACTCGACGGCCAACAAATGACATCAGAGTCAACACAATCGGTGACCACTTCTTCGGTGTTTCCGTTACCACCCCTCAGATATATAAATGTATTTACGGACGAGAATGTGGTTAATCATATGTGTCCCACACCTCCCAAACCTATCAGTGATGGCCAATACTCAATGTTTGGTCAAAGTATAGCCATCGATGACCACATCATTCGTTCCCTCGAATCGCAAGGACTCAGAAGACTATACCCTCGAGAATATGACCACAGAAGAGAACTCAAGAAAATCAATGCTTCGATTTTAGTCAACTTTTTGGACATTTTAGACGTTTTGGTTCGATGTCCGGACACTAACAAACGCGAAGAGAAATGTAATGACATTCAACTCCTCTTTATTACGGTATTCAACATATTTCTCATTTTATTTGAGTTTGAGATTAAATCTTTATCTTTTGATGACCTATCGATGACCTATCGATGACCTGTTGACCTATCCTTCAGATGCATCACTTGATAAATGAGTTACGTCCACATCAGGCGAGAGAATCGATTCGAGTTCTAATGCAGTCACAGAAACGACAGCGATTTGATACCACCGTTAGACTCAACAAACAGATCGAAAGAGTAAATGATTTGATGTCTTCTGCCATTAACTTAATAACAGAACAGACACCCAATCCGTCAATAGATTTAAAATTAACTTCAAGTGAAACCACTTCTCTCAACAAAGACATCAATTGTGACGAAATGAAAGATCAAAACTATGGTTCGAATACCACTCTCAGCGACGATTCGTACCAATTGGATGCTCTTATGTGTGACTTTGTCGATGATATCTAATACTTGGCCTCATATTGTCCTCATATTGTCCTCATATTGTCCTCATATAATCATATTTATGACAAATAAAAAAACAATTGATATAAACTTTAGTCTAAAATGTTTTTAATAAAATTGTGATTTTCTTTCAATTTGAGGTCTGACCACTTTTTACTGACGATAGACTTTATTTCAATAGAAATGGATTTTATCGAAAGTTTTTTAGTGAGTTCTCAAAAATATGTTGATCTTCAAAGGGTTGTGCCTTTAGAGGTGATAGGGGTAGGGGTTGAGTCACTTCTTCGATTCGCATCGAAAACATGGATAGTCTTTGACTCATCTCTTCTTTCAAATTCATTTGATTCGACTCTTTATTTGATTGAATGCCTTCAAGAGAGTAATGAATGTCTTTTTCCCCAAATAATTGTGAATTGGTTTCAATTTTTGACTTTCTTGTGGATCGCCTTATATTTGATCGTTTGGGTCGAGTTTTGTTGATGTGTTCGAGTCTTTCACAGTTTTCAGCTAATCTCAAACTAACAGTCAATTTATTTTCCTTCAAATCTTGATTTTCGCATCGGACAGGTATGTCAACAGCAATCATATTCTGTGCTGTTTCTACTCTATTGCCATCATATAAATTATAATGAGTTTGTGAAACGATGTCTTCATTCATAGCAATTATTTGGTTATTATCGACACTATCGACACTATCGGCACTATTTTCAACATTTTTCGCCTTTAAATGATTAGATTTGTTGTCAGCTTTTGATTTAGAAATAAATATTCTCTTCAATCGATTCCAAACACAACTTATAAGAAGAGAAAATGAAACGACAAATGCAGTGCTTATTACAAATTCAAATAAATTCATTTCTTTTAAGTTTTGAGAAAACACTTTAAATCAATGAAAATATCATTCAATAGAAGTGATCGACGAATAAGTTTCGGTTAATTAAACTTTTGTTAGTTGTTTGACTTGAAACTACTTTGAGTCAACTTTGAGCCAATTTTGTCTTATTTAACAATCAGAGCGCTTCCATTCCTCTGATTCAGAGTCTGGAAAATATAAGTTTTCATAATTCATATAAACATAACTCATTTTATTGAATCAAAGTTTCAATTATTTTTATTATTTGATTTTTATTGAGGAGATAAAAATATTTTGAGGTTTTCATTCAAATAATAAACTAAAATATTTTAGTCTTAAATTAAGACACAATTGATTTACTGATTAGATAATTGTGTTGTTACTAAAACACCAAATCAGTTGACATTAACTCAAACATTAAGGTATAAAGTATTTGGTTTAGTCTTTAAAGGCATTAAACAGAATTAAACGAGTAATAAGTTTTTCAAAACACTCAGGATAAAACCTCTGCATATCCTCTCAAAACATTGAGGAAATCAAATTGAGAAATCAGAAATAGAAATCAACTTTTACATGATGCAAAAATTCTGAAATTACATTTTTGATGAAAAAAATTGATATGCTTTGAAATATAAACATTTAACCTTGATCAATGGATATGAGATAATCAAATAAGAATTTGATTTGATTGTAAAATTAACTTGCCAACGTAGTTATTGAAAAATGAGCCAAGGTATAATATAGTCTGGTTCTCTTCTTCAATTGCATTGACTTCAGAGAGCAAAGTAATTGAACCGTTGGGTGAGTGAAGGCTTTGTAATATATTTCCAGATTCATTGATTTCGATAACCATTCCATGAGAATTGTCCATGATCCATCCAATAAAGTTGTTGAGACCCGTCTTTATTTCAAATCCAATATTTTTAAGGAAATCCATATTAAATAAGTGACCAAAATATTGAACACAACTTCCGAAGAGATGCAAACTTCGGAAAAATAGTTTTTTTGTCAGCGGTTTGTCGTCTAACCAATCGATTATAAGAGGATTTTGTTGACACCGAGCAGAAGACAGAGCGACCCAAAAGCTATTTTTGGTGGTCCTTCTAATATTATCTGGCTCTTACAGACAAAATACAGTTAGATTCATAACATTTCCATAATTGTTGTGATACCTCCTGGCAATGAAGTAATCATTTTAGATGTTTGACCCGTTTTCGGCCCTTTTATTATTAATTTTGATATACTTCGGGACCCGGATTCACAAAATAGAAGAAACTGTTTGTCTTCACTTAACTCGATTCCATTGGGAGAGAATAGATTGTCCAAGATAATTGATAAATTTTTGCTATTAATATCAAATCTTAAAATACGTCCGCTTTGTGTACAACTTAAAGCAATTGTGAATTGAGTCAAATCGAATTCTGTGCTAAAATCAGTTACATAGAGGACATGTCCGCCATTCAGTCCCGCATTTTCGTCGATAACAATATCATCAAAAAATTTTGATGACTTATTGAGTGCTTCCGTTTGTGCGTAACTTAAAATGAGTTCGACCTCTGGTTTTGGAGTCAATATATTTTTGATCCGAAAAATACCGAAAAACGGTTCGACGACATAAACAATACCTTTTGAATCAAATCTCAAACCAAGGGGTCGACTGCAAAGAGTTTGGTTCCATTTTTGACAACTTCTATCGATTATTCTTATCAGAGGAATAAGTGTTTGGTTGTGTCCATCGATTCTATAAATAAATCCATTTCGAGAAGTCGTCAAAACATTTCCTCTCCATATGGCTATAGATTCCGGTCCAGAGATTTGGTCCTCAAATAATTTTTGTGCATTCGATAGACCAATGTTTTCAGTGAATGGACCGTCAAATGACCATGGCAAACTATTACTATTAACAAATAAAAACTCAAATCTTTAAAATGTTTTTTTTGTTAAGTTTATGTTACGAAATATTTTAGATGTTTTTAAAAGTTCAAACGTGCAAGGTCCAAAAATAACACAAAGAAGGGAATGCAAACTGGGCCACTTTGCTACATTATGCTCAAGCAAAACTATCTTGGTGACAAGGCTATCGCATTTCCCTCTTATAAGACTTTATTCGAAGAAATAGCGTTTAATGACTTTTATTTAAATAATCATTACTTATGAAAATCATTTGAAGACTTACTTTAATGGTTTTGGGTCTATGGCTAACAATAACTTCGAGGGACTGAATAAAATCAAAATAACTATAATTATAATTAAAATGATAAACAAATTCAATAAAATTACAATTTTTTTAAAATTCATATTTGTTTTAAAAATCACAATTTTTTCCTTATTTTCACTTTTAATCTGAATTAATGAGACAAAAGTTATCACTAAATCAAAAAACTGGTTATTTGTTGAAAACATTTTATTGGAGTCGAGTTTGTTTTACTCTACAAGAAGTGATCCATTGGTTTACAATTTTATCTTAAATTGAGAGACAAATCAATAAAATTGTCAAAAATTTAATTTGAATTCTTGTAAAATATATATAGAAGTGTTGAAAATAAATAATTAATTATTATTAGAACTATTTTTACTCAAATAAGTGACAAAATTTTGAAGAGAAAAATAATCCTTTTCTTCGGATAACAAACGCTTCAATCGATTCATTTTATCGGTTTCTGATTCAAAGACTTCAATGTCTTCTTCTTCTTCTTCATTAGAAAGCACTTCATTTAGAATAATTTGATTGTTTTTGTAACCAATAGTTTGATTGAAGGGCTGCAGAGGTTTGTGGCAATCGATTTCTCGTCTCAACCTTTGACTGAAAGCCTGAGATTCACTCATTTCGCTATCAAATAGTGATTTGACATCAGAGTCAACACCAGAGGCACTGTTTGAGTCGTTGTTAGACTCTATCGAAGTTGAGTTGACTTCTCGTCGCAATCTTTTAGCCGATAATTCAATATCAGAGTTCAAATCAAAAGATAATTTTGTTTTACTGCAGACGGAAGGGGTTGACCTCCAATTGGGTGCCGCAGGGAAACTGCTTTTCCTCAAAATCAGTCGTTTAGTCGAACAAAATTGAGACCACTTTCGGAAATATTTCATTTGAATTCTTTTGATCCGTTTTTCTCTAAAGTATTGAACGACCGGTGATTTGGACAACACTTCACTTTCAAAAACTTGTGAAACAATTACTTTAATGGTGTTATTGATTGAGAAGTTAAGCAAATTATTGGCCATAAGTTCCCTTTCAATTGATTTCTCAAATATATCATCAAAACAATTGTCGGACAAATTGTAATTAAAAACTGAATTTCCTTTAGATTTAATGGAACCCCATTTGGGGGCCGCAGGAAATGATTGCTTCAAATGTTTTATTCGTCTTTTCTTTAGAAACCAATTTTTCCATTTAAAGAAATATTTAAATTCAAGAGTTTTTACTCTTTTCTCTCTAAACAAACGAACCATTGATTCTCTAATTTCTATTTGATTTTTGTGAACCCTTGAAGCGATTTCTCTGATTATATCATCCGTCATATCAACCAATACTAAGCCCGCAATCAATTGATTCCTTCTATCGTTATATTGCTCTCGAGTTGTGAGGAATACTTCTTTAGATATGGAATCGATTTGAGATACAATCAAATCATCGAATATTTCATTAGACAAGAGTTCGACAATTCTTTTGCGTTCTGTTTGTAAATGAATTTCATTGTGAATGACATCAAAACAAATATCTCTTATCATAACATCAGAAGTATTGAGAAATATATCGGAAAATATTTGACAAATAGTTTGTTGGAAAACGCGTTCAAATATTTGTTGCATTTGTTCGGAACATATACTCAATACAAAATCACTAACCATTTCATCAATTAGTTGATCACAAATCGGTTCAAATAACTCATCGATTAGTCTTTGGTCTTCACTTTTTGAAACATTTGATAGAAGTTTGTGTGGGAGTCGTGGGAGCCGTTGGTCTGTTCCGGAAGTACTCTTCAAATTAAATGTCAACTCTCGAGACATTCCAAATACGGAGCCTTTCAAAGGGTTGGTATCGATGGACGAGAATCTTATTGAACTCGATTTGTCTTCGGATGCGTTCAAAGAAAAAATATCTTTTGGTGAAAATGAGTATTGCGTTAAAGTCTTTGTTTTTTGATCCATGGCTTCGATGGCCTCTGATTTCAATCTTCCGTCGGAATCGAAACTATTGTGAACTTCAATTGTTTTGTACGGATTGTTGGGAAGAATGGATCCATTGATTACTTGTCCGACAGAAGTGTTGCGTTTGTTTTCAACTAAACGAAGAGATCGGACGACTTTTATCGCATTATTTTGATTTTGTCCGCGAATTAAATAAACGATTCTGTGGTCGCACTCCAGACCTATTTGATCGCAAAATGATTTCAATTCGTCTGAGTCTTCAAATCCAAGAAAATCAATGAGAGATTGTGTCGGATATTCCTGACCTGAAGATGAGTTGAAAGTATAGCACTTTCGCAATATTTCGAACGCTTTTTGTCTCATTTGATTGAAATACCGGTGAAGAATGCAAGACATCATATAAGAGCATTCGTTCAACAATTTAAAGAACTTAATGTAATTATTGGACTGAAAAGCAAAGAACGCTTTGATCGCTATCTTAACCTCAAATGAGTGTCGAATCTCTTGTCTATAGCTCTGAATGTCTTTGAGTATCGCCGTATCGTTCAGATGAAGAAGTATTTCATAACACCTGAACTCCGACTCATTTGAACAATAGATGTCTCGAAGAGACAAATCGTAATACAAGTCTTTCAGAGATTGCAAACAATTTGAAAGATTTTCTTCATTTATCTTCGGATCAAAGTCTTTGACATTTTGTTGGCAAAGAGTAGCGGAACAGTGAATGTGAAAACGGGCGCACTTTTCGGTCAAAGAGACCACCTGTTGGTCACACAAATGCTGTTGAGTTATATCTTTACGTATGGATCGGGTCCTACTCCACACAAAGTCATACCATTCGCCACAACTTTGGTTTAAATCTAAAGCATCCATAATATTAGTGCACAAGTAGTCCATTGTTCTGTTGAGGACATGTGTTGGTCTCAATTCATGCGGTAACGGCTCTTCTTGATCGGCACCTGATCTTCGGTACTCTTTGATCATTCGGTATTCATCTGGTCTTCCGGTGATGTCATCCATTTCATAGATCGACACCTGATTTGTCTCCTCCCGGAAACATCGCTCCAACTCTGGACACATGTCAGGACAGGTGCCGACAACAGCGATAGCCGTCGCTAAGTCTGTTTGTCTCAATCTCTTTAGTCTCAAGAGTCGATCCCTGGCCTCAAGTATTGCCATTTTGTCGGCAAGACTTTGGGCGCAAACATTCAATTTGTTTCGATATTCATTCTCTTCATTTGAATCCATATTTTATTTGTCAATCAATTAAATAATCAAATGATTGAAACCTTTGAGTAATTGTTTTCAAATTTAATATTAAAATAGTTTTCAAATAATTTAAGTAAACGACGAATCGATTGTCGACTAAACTATTGTAACAAATATTTTGCAAAACAAATCAAAACCACAAAACGTGTGCTTCTGTCAGATCTGCGATTGCGCGCAAATCAAATGTCATCAATTATATTGAATGCATTAATTATGACAATCAATTGACAAATGAACATGATAAGTTGATAACATTGATAAATCGATCATTGATTATAGTTAAAGCCAGAACATTGGCCTTCTCTCCCATTTGAATCACGAAAAACAAAACTCTGATAAAACTCTTTACTTAGTAATGATTTGTATATCAATTCATACTATGATTCAAAGTTTTTGAATTTCATAGGTAAGAAATATTTCATTCAATTGTTCTTAACTTTTATTGTTTAATTATAGTCTATTAATTATAGATAAAACCAATTTTACTAGTTGAACTATTCATCAAAAACTTATTACATCAAAAATATTGAGAAACCTCTCTCTCTCTCTCTCCCCTCATTGAATGTAGTTTAGTTGTTTTGCTCCCTTTATATCTTTGGAAGCGTTGCCATTGGAAACTAAAGCCCATCACAATAATTATTATTGAGTTTATGGAAAATAGTTGTGATATAGTGTTAAGGTTTAAATAAATATAAATTATATAGAAATTTGATAAATAATGTCAAACGAAGATAATGTGAGAGTTGTGATCCGATGTCGGCCCCTATTGCCTGAGTTAGAATCGGGTCAATCAGACGTTTCTATTGATGTAATTATAGTTATATTTGATTTTTGATTAAAAATCAAATGGTTTTTGATGTTAAGGTGGATGACGACCAGCAGACCATTCGTTTGGCTTCACGTCAGTTCACTTTTGATCGAATATTTACATTGGATTCGACACAAAGTGATGTCTTTATGAACTCAGCCAAACATATCGTTGATTGCGTTCTTCAGGGATATAATGGTATCGTTTGGAAAGGTTTTACTCATTTTAAGTAATTTTTGTATACATTTAGGGACTATCTTTGCTTACGGACAGACAGGCACTGGAAAGACATACACCTCTTCGGGAATATTATCCCATAGTTTCGAATATATTTTTGACTACATATCGAAGAGTGGAAACGATACTAAGTTTTTGGTCAGGGCTTCCTTTTATGAGATATACAACGAAGAGATCAGAGATCTTCTGGTGATTACAAAATCATTACATATTTTTAGTGCTGAGCTCTTCAAGACTACACCCAATTAATTATTTGTCAAAAATTAAAATTAATATCTTGACAATGAGCTTGCTCAATCAATCGATAAATCAATTTCGAAATTTGTTTTTAATTGAAAGCAATATTTTTTGGTTTTTTTAGATTAAAAACAATTCAAAGCCTTTAGAACTGAAAGAGTCGACTCAATGTGGGGTTT
The DNA here is from genome assembly GCA_034700625.1 of Tectocepheus velatus. Classification (NCBI taxonomy): domain Eukaryota; kingdom Metazoa; phylum Arthropoda; class Arachnida; order Sarcoptiformes; family Tectocepheidae; genus Tectocepheus; species Tectocepheus velatus. Next base: position 62,481 of record JAQIXV010000095.1, read on the forward strand.
ATGTGAAAGACTTATCCTGTTATGTAGTGAATAGTGTATCAGATTTGGACAAACTTCGGCGAATCGGTGACAAACAGCGAGCAATTGGATCGACAAATATGAACAAAGAGTCGAGTCGTTCCCACTCTATATTCACGATAACAATCGAAATGATAATCGGAAGCGATTCCAAGTCGTCATCACTACGAGTAGGAAAATATCATCTTGTTGATTTAGCAGGGTCCGAACGACAGTCAAAAACAGGAACATCTGGGGATCGGCTCAAAGAAGCGGCAAAAATCAATTTATCGCTCACTTCGTTATCACTTGTAATCGCAGCTCTGACTGACTCTAAGGCCACTCATATTCCTTATCGGTATTCAACCGATTGTTTAAAACATTTTTCAAACATTTTTTGAATAGAAACTCAAAACTGACGCGAATTTTGTCTGACTCATTGGGCGGTAACTCAAAAACCCTTTTAATCGCATGTATTGGTCCCTCAAAACTAAATATCGAGGAAAGTATAAGTACTTTGCGTTTTGCGAGTACTACCAAAAACATCAAAAATAAAGCTGTGATTAATGAAGACGCAAAGGACGCCCTTCTCAGAAGATTCCAGAAACAAATCGATGAACTCAAACGACAACTCGAGTCAGAAGCCGATGAAAATGAGTCAATCGCTTATTTAAATGATGACAAAAGTATTCTATATTTTATATGAATCCAAAATACCTTTTTATGTATTTCTATATTAGAAGAGACCAATGCTGTCGTTCCCAATGAAATCATTGAAAAACTTCGGAGTTTGGAGAATAAGATATGTGTCGGCGGAGAGAATCTCATAGAAAAGGCAGAAATGCAACAGAAATTGATCGCTGAAAGTGAGTCTGAGCTACAACTCAGAAGAAATAAAGAAAGAGAATTACAAATGACTTTAGAAGAGCGACAAAAAGAAATTCTCAAAATCGAAGACTCGTACGAAACACTTCAGGAAGAAGTGAATGCTTTGAATAAAAAATTGAAAAAAGTTAATAATTATATCAATTTATTTAAATATTAATTTTTATTTTTATTCAATTTTAAGGCATTTTATTACTTAAAAGACGCCAAAAGCGAATTGAATGACATTCAGTCAGAGTATGAGAAACTTCACGAAGACTTACTCGACTCTATTCGAACGGCTAATAAAGAGATTAAGCTAGCTAATTCTATCATCAATTATTATATCCCTGGTAAACTTTCACAAATCAAATTAATTTATTAAATGAATTGAATTTTGTTTTAGACTCTCAATTAGAAGTCATACAAAATGCCTCAAAATATAATGAAATGGTAGGCGAGTGGCAGCTCAGGTGCATCGCATACACCGGCAATAATATGCATCAGGTATTGACTCATTGACTCATTTAACCAAAATTACTATTTTATATGAATTCATATTTAATTATATATTGAACTGATTGACAGAAATCGGCGGAACATAACTTAAATCAAACCCAGAATTGTTTGGATTTGCAAAACATTTATTTAAATTATACCAAATACTAATCTAAAGCAATAAATCTTCAAATAAACTCTTAATTCAATTATTTCTTTAGAAAATATCTGAAATTCAAAAATGTTTTATTCATTGTTTGAATATTTTATGAATTAGTAGGAATGACCAAGGTATATAGTGGGAATATGTGTAAGCCATGGCCAATTTTCATTCTATTTTTAGGCGATCTACCAAGATTCACTAAAAATAGGATTTTTCAGTTATTTTAGAGTTAATTAGAATTACTTCGAGTCTTGAGTTAATCCCTTTATTCTGGTAATCATTCCGATGTTTTTGCAGCCCTTGCCATGACTCCGATGACACCCTTGGATGGGCTCATGTTTTAGTGACTTATCGGTCATTTCATTATATGTTTGCAATGAACAGAATTTTGTCAGAATTCGTGTTAAAGCTTTGCATTGAGTAATAAAAGAGTAAACAATTAATAAAATGTGTATTCATTACCAGTTAATGATCTCTATGGAGATATTAATAAAGTAAACAAAAGTTACCAAAAGAGTCAATAGCCCTAAAGTAGCCCTAAAGTAGACAACAATAATGATAGTGCCAATGGGCTGTGTGTCAGCAAAGACCTGTTCCGTAATCCAGATCAATCATAGACAAGAAAAGCCGCCATTCCTTCTCCAAACTATAGACGATCACAAATTGGGGGTCAATTGTATCGAAATAAGTGACGATCGATCACTTGTGGTCACTGGCGGTGAGGACTGTATCGGCCGATTATGGAGTGCGTTATCAGATCCGTGCGAATGTATTGGAGTTTTGGAGGGACACACAGTAATGACTTTTTATTTCATTTACTATAGTTTATAATACTATGCTTTTTATTGAGTTTGACCAAGCTATATTTTCTTAGAATAAACTCCAATAAAAGTTTAACTAAAGCAATTTAGTAATTGAGTAATTGAGTAAGATGTAAACTATTGTTTCCTTTAATGAAGAGTTACATAACGTGTTGTGCAATCCATTCACATCTTGTAGTCACCGGATCTGCTGATCATACGATCCGTGTCTGGACTATAGAGAGTGGAGAGTGTTTGTCAGTTTTGGAGGGACACCTCTCTATTGTTAATCATGTGATATGTGAGGGACAGTTCATTCTGTCGACGTCTTACGATAAAACAGCCAGAGTTTGGTCCATTTATAGGACAAATCAATTCTGTCTTCAAGTTTTTGAGGTAAAGCTATAAAGTTATTGAAGAGTTTGACATTCATTTAGAATGCGATCATTTTATTGAATAAGGGGCACAAGAAAGCTGTCACTCAGGTGGCTATGATTGCATCCGACAATAATATGCTTCAAAACGGAGACATACATCCATTAGATTTAATTGTGACCACATCTACTGACTCTACTGCCCGGACCTGGTCTCTGATGAACGGGGAGTGTCACAAAGTATTAGTCGGTCACACGGGAGCTGTCAATTGTGTGGCTCTCGACCCACACAACAATAGACATATATATACCGGTGGAGCAGATTCTGTGATCAAGTGCTGGGACTCAATCACTGGCGACCTATTGAGAGATTTGAAGGGACACGAGGGCACTATCCTCTGTCTAGTCTCACACAATAGAATTTTATATTCCGGGAGCGCTGACCACACGGCTAGAGCCTGGGCTATGGAGTACGGAGAGTGTACTCGAGTCTACTGGAGAAACACAAGTTCTGTCACTTGTGTTCAATACTTCAAAGGAATTGGTATATCATTTGTTATTCAATTTCAATGAGTTTTTAGTAACGAATTATTTGGGAAAAGTATATACCGGTGGCAGTGATTGTATCGCTCGTCTCTATGACTCAAACTCTGGTACTCTAAAGAGAACCTGTTTTGGACACATCAATGCTATATCCGCTCTAAAAGTGAGTCATATCAAAAGAGACAAAAACTTTGACTTGGTTAATTTTAAAATTATAGGTAGCACCCGGCAAAATGTTTACTGGATCATATGATGGAAAGATTTGTGTCTGGGATTGCACTGGTATTACAGCCGACACCGTCTTCGGTAATGTTGTTGAATCAAATGACGATAAGAGCGAACCCGAGGACAGCGCTAATGTTCAAAATGCGGTGAAAGCACTCGACTCTTATATACGGAGCTATAACTGACACTCAATACTTGTGCCAAAAGAGTATTCAATTTTCCATAAATTATTGATTTTTGAGCGCATTTTCTGCCTTTTCTCAGGAATTTTATTTATAATATATTTTATTCAATTTTTTATAAAACAAAATATTTTAATAAAAATATGAGAAAAAATATCATCTCATTTGATGCCGGGCTTCAAACTGGCGAAGACTCTGTTGTTTCTGAGTTGAGAACACATTTCTTGCATAAAATTGCAAACATAAGTATCTTTTTCAGACTTTTTTGACTCAAAAACCACTGATAAAGTGATTCTGGGGTCCGAACGGATCATAAAGTAGGTTGAGTTCAATTGATAGTCAAATAAAGAGACCACAGAATCAGTTGAATTGAGTTCTTTTGATTTGTTGGTCAAAATCATAATAAGTGGCGGCAAATGATTTTTCGTTACTTCCGACGGATAACTGTATATCACTGGAAACGAATCGATGCCTTTCGGAGACTCAAACGTCTTGAATGAAGAGTGATATCCAAAACCTTTTGATAAATAAATAGTTATTTAATTAGTGAATGAGCAAGATAATTTAAAATAAGAATCGATAAGATAATGTTTAAATTATGATATTTAAAAATTATTAAAACCTTTAAAATCTTCGCATCCGTGAGAATCAAACAGAATTGAGACGAACTGTGCGTCGATTTTACGCTGAAAAGTGATTATCTTTTGAATGTAATCAACGGATTGTTTACTGCAAACTGTCTTCACATCATTGGAACAGTTATTAGAGACCTGTTTACTCAAAGTGCTGTAAAAATAAAGACTAAAATAAAACTATTTAATCGATTGTTCAACGAATCAAATAGAGAGAGACCTGTATTTGGCGATAAGACTTGATTTCATTCGACATAACCATTGATATAGTGGTGGGACAACAGTTGTCCGAAGTATAGAATTCCTTCGTTGGGGTGAATCCCTATTGAGAGAAATGTGAGCCCAAGAACTCAATTTGTTTTGAGATTCCTGTAAATTGAAGAGACTTTTGAGAAAACGGAAGTTTTGTATATCTGTTTGAGCTCTCAATAGAGCCATCAGAATATCGCACTCGAAGTTGAAACCAGTTTTTATTGCCGATAGGATCGGGTGATGGAAATGCTTTTGATTTGTTTTTATCACTTCTTCTAAACAGTTAATGCATTCATCGAATAAACAAAACTTTTGATTTGAAACTAAAGTAATTTTTTCATAGATTTCCATCATTTCTATTCTGGCCCTAACGTAGTGCAACAGTTGGCCACTGATATGAGCCGCCAATCGATCCAATACTTCTAGTGTTGCCTTAATAGGACTGTTTGGCACAGACTGAGAACCAGAGGTCGATCCCATATGAGTCAAACTCGAAGGCGATATCAGTGCTGAAGATATGGAGGCAGCGATTGATAGGATACTCGAAGAACTTGAAGTAGTGGCTGAAGCTGTCGCCGGAGAAGTAGGTCCACAAACGTTCACTATATTTATAGAACTGGGAGTCGAAGTGGAACTACTTATTGTAGGAGTCGATGGTGTGCTTAAGTGTTTCAATTCATGGCTTGTCATAGCGTTTCCTCTCTCTTCAAGTCTTTCGAATTCATTTCTCAACGTTTCGTACATTCCTTTGACTCTAAATTAAGACATAAAGCCATCAATCGATTGATTCAATCAATTGATTCATTTCAATACAAACACGTCTTTACGGAGAAAGCCTTTGGGCGCCAGAAAGTGAAGATTGTGGTAATTCTTGTCCGCTAAAGACAATTGAGCCAATCCTGTCATCATTGAAGAGAGAATCGATGATTGATTTTGTTGATGTCTTTGACAATCCCTTTCCTTTTCTACCATTTCTTTTGCTTTTTCCCATAGAAATGATGCCATAGTTTTGAAATATTGCTCTAAAATCAACTGTTGGGCCGAAAATAAATCACTTTCATTCATTGTGAAAGAGCAAGGTAAAAAATTTTAGTCACAAAAAATAATCTTGCTCATCAACACAAATGGGTGTCAACTTTGAATTATTGAGACTTTCATTGAGACCTTCAATCTATTGAATACCGGTTTGGGTTGAAGTGAAAGCAATTATGACATCAAATACTTTGTTTGTGAATAGGATTGCATTGAAATGTCATATATTTTGAACACGTGATTCAATTTGACATTCATTTGCTTTTGTATTGCATTTGTATTGAATTGAGTTTACATTTAATTTGTTTATTACTTATTTTTACCTCAAATCAAATCAAACAAAATTGAAATGAAATCTTTAGTATTGATTTTATTAGTGATTTATTCAGTCGATTGCAATGATTTGTTCAAATCAGTGAAGGGAACGGCATGTCTGGTGACAATATCACCAAAACTCACATCGGATTGTGTCCACGACTTTAATAAAGAATACGATTCGAGACCTAAGGATGAAAAGCAATCAAAGGTAAGCCTTTGTATATCTTCAAGGCTTTGATTAACAATTTGATGCACTCATAGGCCACGTGCTGTGCGTATCTTCAGCTACAGAGCTGTGTCCTATCGATTGCTGAGAAAGAGTGCGGAGAAGAAGGAAAGGAAGTCTCGAAATCGTTTTTGAGTTCAATTAACCGCGGAATCACTTCAGATGATTGTGTGGATTACGGTTTCATTTCTTGCATAACAATAACCCAATGGGCTATCTTTGGGGCCATTGCTTTGGTTTTATTGGCGCTTCTCTCTTGCATTTGTTGCTGTTGTTGTCGTTGAGGAAGTCCTCATTCCTTATGAGTCGACAATAATTACCGTTTATTTGTTCTCCACTTCTCTTTCACTTTAATTATGTTATAATTTTGTCCTAAGATTTGCTATTTTTCTATTCAATAATCAAATTCAAAGTCAACTCAATTAGACTTTTATTGATTTTTGAGTTATTGCTCAGAAATAATGCCAAACAAACCCCAAACCCATAAACAATTGATTCGATATTATCTCAATTAATGCCATAAAACTATTTACGAATCTCTTAATTTGATTGACTCTTTGATTGACTCTTTGATTGACTCATTGTTTTGCATATTTTCTCAATAAGTGAACCTCTCCTACAATTAAACTCAATTTTATTGTTTCCTAACTTTTGTGACAAAAACTATGCATTTATTTGTTTTTCTCTTATTTTTGCGAAATAATGATATTCTTTGAGTGAAAACAAATAATAATTTTGTTTATATTTTGAGAATTTTTGTTCAATAAGTCAAACATTAATTGATATTTTGTTTTATTTGATGTACTGCTAAATCATGGCTATTATAAATGTATAGGAGCTTCAAAGGACAACACCAAGTTTTCTCAATAATTGGTACTTTTTTAAATTGGTCTTAGGTCTAAGGTCTAATTAGGTCAATATTTTTGATTTTGTCAATGTCAATGCAAAAATCCTATATCTGTGAGAAGATAAGCCAACATTCCAATGTAGGCCATTATTAAATGAATCTTGAATGTTTATGTTTAAAAGGTGTAAGATCAAATTATTTAAACAAGTACCAATTAATAAAACTTGGTCTATAAGTTATGGTCTACTAATAGTCTATAATCATTGAATGGATTTGTCTTTTTTTACATTTCACTTGAAATCAATGAACAAAACAATTTTCTAATGATTCGATTCTAATGATTGGATTCTCAAATGTTTAATAGTGTGTTGGAGTCTATTAATTATTAATACAATAACTATATCTCTGCCAACAATTAAATTACAATTTTTTCTCATTTTAACCAAAATTTTATGTTTTCATAAAATCCTATTCAATATTAAATGTTTGGGAAACGTCTTTATATCAAATATTTATGGATTAAATGTTTTATATTTAGATAATATTTAAAAGACATATAAAAACAGTAAATCACTCTTTCAATTGCTTAAAATAGACACTATTTTGCAAAACAATATTCAAATTATTTGACTTTAAATAAGTTAATCGATCAAACAATTGATGATTTCCTCCCAAATATATTCTCTTTTTACTGAAATTAATTTTTAAAACTATTTTTTTCAATGATTTGTTCAATTATTTTGAATTAATTTTAAATAAATTGAATTAAATATTGATTTTGAGACAAACTATACTTTGATGATTTACCTAGATCAATCTACACGTAGATCAACTCAGACGTAGAGCAAACTATTGATTAAAGTTTAAAATACTTATAGTTTTGAAGACATTTTATTCAAAGAAAAGGCACATATTTTAAATGAAGACCTAAGAAATGGAATGCATTTGAACTGAAAATTAATAAATTAATAGTTTTTATACAAAAATACAATAAAAGTTATCTTTAATTAAAAGAAATGTTTTTAAATATAAAATTAAATTTGAAAAATGACTCCTAAAAAGTGGTGAGTCCTACAGCTTTAGAGCCGAGGTTTGAGTTCTTTCCAAACCCATTGTTGTGACTCATCTGCTGCGCGACACTCTGAGAGATGAACTTTGCCCTGTTCTGCCTCAAAGGTCAGACATAAGGCTTTCCTCTTATATTTCATTTGTTGTGTTTTCTGAAAAGAGAAGTAAATTGAGAAAAAGTGATCACTTATAAGGAATGGGTGATAGTCGACCTCATCGTAAGTCCAGGGGCCGTCCACTGTTCCTAATTTGCAATAGATCAAGGTCATTTTATCGCGATTGGCATCAATACAACGCTCTCCGAGACCGAGCTGTCCTTTTTGGTTCAAACGGAACAATTGATTGCCTCCGTGTCCGTGACAGTGGGATAGGGATACTGTAGAGGGAGGCTGTGAACCACCGGAATCAAGACAAGTACCGGTTCTCGAGTGTCTCACTTCTCCCCACTTGACATTAGATGGAAGGCGTGGAAAGTTGCGAAACACATCCGACGCGTGGTTTCTAACGAACCAATCGAATGATTTACACTTCAAACGATCCTTTCAATTATTTTCAACAAATGTTTTTAAATAATAAGTTGTGAATAACTTTAGAGGAAATGCCTTACTTTGAGCTCTAATTGTTGAGTGATATCTCCCGCTTCATAGAACTGAGCCATAGGTTCGCGGGAATAGAAATACTGTTTGTACTGATCGTCGAACCAAACTTCAATCACTCGCTTATAGTTTGTCAAAACTAAAGGCCCTTTCCTTTGGTTAGCCATTGAGCCGAAGTTGTAGGGCATGAATGGCCTATAGATGTGCCCAACACGAGAACAGGGCACCCATTGGAGTCGACCCCCACATTGCCATACTTTGAAAGATAGTTCAAAGTTTTCTCCGCCCCATACCAACAGACCCGAGTCATAACCGCCCAAATCAGTGAAGAACTTCTTGGAAATAGCGAAGAGTCCGCCCGCGTGTGTCGGAGAGTCGTATGGCTGCGACACTCTATGGGTTTTTGTGTGTTCTTTCATATCTAACTCTATCTCTTTGTAAAGCATTCCTAATAAACACAGAATAAGTTTAATTGAAAATCACAGCCATTAGAGGTGTCAGACATACCCCACTCCCAAATGCCTCTGAAGTGCTGATCATTGCGTGAATAGACGGGTCTGTATTCGAAACTATTGGAATCGATGCCATCGATAATAGGAACAGTCATTGTATGCGAGTCGACAGCAATGGGAGCCAGAAGTGGAACCAACCAATTGGCATTGACTTCGCAGTGGGCGTCGAGAAAGACAATCACTTCACCCAAAGCTTCTTCGGCTCCTATGGCTCGACTTCGAATGAGTCCAGACCTCTCTTTATTGCGAATGAGACGCACTTTTCCTGTCCTGTCGTTTAGAGTTTCGCCGCTCAGGTCATTGTGTTTGTCTGGAGACCAGTTTTGCTCGAATTGTCCAAAATGTTCGACAATATAGTCGTCGAGTTGTCCTAAAATCAGATCAAAGAATGAAATGACGAAAGTATTAATCGATTCATACCTTTAAGGGATTCCTTATCGCTATAGTCGTCGACCAAAAGGACTTCTCTCAGGAATTTTTTTGGTGACCGCAACAGCACTGAGTGAACGGTCCGTAAGAGAGTTGTGAAGCCCTCGTTGTGGAAGACAATGACAACGGAAGCGGTGGGCAGTTGTGTCGGGTAATGCCAATACTTACACTCTTCGTGCCTTAAGTCGGGAACAGTTCTATCCATTGGGATGTGATCTGAGGCCACTATATTCATGCCATACTCATTCTTCTTTGCGTTCACTTCATTCCAATCAATGCCTTCCCCTTCGAGAAGGTATTTGTGTCCGTCATCTCCAGGTCTCGGATTTGAAGAGTCGGCTGACAATTGACTGACAACTGACTCAAAATTGCCTTAAATTGGACGAGAAATCAATTATTATCAGAATTAAAGTGATGACAGTCCAGTCATTACCTAACACCTGATCTCTGAATACCGGTATTTTGTGATTGAGGTCAGGTCTGACCACTTGGTTGTTGCCGATGACGTCATTGGGTCCACTGAGTGGCCAACTCTCAGCCGAATCGGTGTCCGACTGTTTGATCTGATCGTTGACTTGAGTCGGAAATAAAGTAAATAAAATCAAAACAATAACTAAAACCAAAACTACGGCCAAAACTGGTGTCGAAACTCTTCTGAATCCGAGAACTCTGAGTCGACGTGGAATCACAATATGAATCATCTCTTCAATTGTCTTCACTCACTATATATCAAGACATCAATCATTTGTTTGCAGTCAAAACCAAATCACATCAAAATTGTATTCAATATAAATGTCATTCAATTGAAAACAATTAAATAATTTGAAGATTTCTTTATTAAAATCAAATAAATACTAATAAATAATATTAAAAACAATTGAATGAAAACGTAAATCAATTTGTAATTTATGTTCAGTACATGTGTTTTGGTTGTCAACCAATAACTCACTTCAATATAGAGATAAAAACTTAAAAACTTTATAACGTTTAATGTTAAATGTTGTACACTGTTTAACGATAGAATCTACAGGATAGAATCTATCAAATAAATTATACAAGATAATACTATACTATAATAGTATAGTATATTATAAGTACTATAGTAACTATTATAGTATAATAAATGCAACTTGCAAGACAACTTCAATATATTGTTTTTTTCACAATTAAATGCAGTAAAATAGGAATGGATAAGAAAAATACATGTATTTTGTGACAATTTGTGATAGGACAGTTTCTTTGCTTATTTAAAATTGTAAGAGATATTCAATAATACAATGATTGATATGTATAATTGAATTATAGGTACTAGTAATTGAATGATAGGTATTATATAGTCATAGTTTCAATACAATTGAGTTTATTATTATATATGATTAACTGAACAAAACTTAAAAGTTTATAAATTGAGTGAATTCTCATTATGTTTCTCATTCTCATTGAGATTCTCATTCTCCAGAAAATATGTCCGAACTTTTCCTTTGCCCTAAAATATTAGAATCACTTTTTTATAACTCACTTTTGCATTGATATGATATATGAATAGGTGTTTAATCTTTTGAATCTTACCTTCATTTCAATATCACCACGCAAATTCAGTTGAAAAGTGCCAAACTTATCCAAAATAGCTTTCGTCTGAGCGCTCACATGAATCTTGTTTGCTATCAATATATGATTAATAAATTTTAAAATCATTTTAACAAATATTAAAAAAAGATGGTGTGACCATTGGTGTTACCATGGTCAAACACAAAAAGTAATTTCTGTTAAATATATTCTGGTAATTGATACTGAAGAAGATGATTGCTTTCTATTATAATGATTATAATTAATTAGTGATTTCCAATCTCTATGTTATGTCTAAGGCTTAGGCCCTAAGCGATTGCTTTTATGTCAGTCTTTGTTATTATTTGACATTATCTCTTAATGTGAGGCAACTCTTCCTCATAAGTTATAACTTTTAACTCAGGAGAGGACAGACAGCAGAGGACAGAACAGACAGTTGACGAACAAAGTTATACGAAACAAACGAACGCATTCCCGTCGACTCCATTCTTGAGGCAGTGTTGACGGTATCGCCTATTGTTATGTTTAACGTTAAGTTAATTTCAATTAATTGTTTGTCTGAAATATCTGACCGAAGAGGCAATATCTGGGCATTTTAAGGCCAATCACTCCGGCAGCACAGGGACCCGAATGAATGCCAATTCGGATTTGAAGCTTTCTATGAACTAAATGTTTGATTTCAAATTTGTCCACTCCTTCGAGCAGATCCAAAGACATTCTGGCGATTTGTCGGCTATGTTCGTCGCCGTTTCGCTCTGGGAGGCCACTCACCACCTGATTTACAAATCAATAAATTTGATGCAAAACTTTTCAATGAATCAAATCAATTGAAATTGAAGTATACAATTGATATGGGATGAGATCACAGCGCTTTATATCATATATGGCTGTTATCCTTGCCAAATCAAAATTCCAGCTGTCCCTATGGGTGCTATAATGTTAAAGCAGTCTCTTATAATCATATCGTATATAATACCAAAAGGCCTATTATCAAGCATTGACTCTGGTCGAAATAATATAACTCTATTAACTTCTAATCGTTATAATCACTCACTTTTTTCTCATTTAAAGTAAATCATTTTCATAACAAAATATTTTCAATTTAGTATTAATTGCATTATTTTAACATAACATTGATTTTTGTAACCACATAGAAAAAGCATTGAATCTTATTATCCAATTGGTCTATTATCCTAAAAAGTGTCCCTTTCGAGTGATCTCATCCCATATTAACTGTATTTTCAAAACAATTTTTCAAATGTATAGTAAACTCAAATTAATGTGAATTTTATGACAAAAAGAATTTAATAAAAGTAAGGGGTATATATCTGAATGTGCTAAAATGTGCTAGATTATTATTACTGTTGAGGATTTACAATATGTTATTGCTGAATCACTGCTTAATAGTACCACTGATCTAGAGATCAACAATTTATATCTTTTATGATTATATTTTCAACATGGTCACTCAATGATTGTGCAATAGGAACACAACTGTTTGGTTGATTGAGACTAAATTTATTAAACAATTTTAATTATTAGATATTAAAAGTAATACCATATATGCGTCTCCAATGGTCTCTACTTTATAGACGGAATAATGGCTTATAATAGAATCAAATAAAGTGTATAAATCATTGAGAAAGTCGACGATATCTATTGGAGTGCTTTCGGCTGATAATTGAGTGAAAGCGACGATATCACTAAAAAATATGGTCACGCATTCAAATGACTCGGGTTTTACATGTTCTCCACTTTTCAATTGATCCGCAACTGTTCTAAAATATCAATAGAAAAGGGGGTTTAGATTTAATTTAAATTTAATTAGATCTTGATAATTAAAATAAAATAAAATAAAATTTATTGATTACTTTGGGAGCACTTCATACAAGAGTTGCTCACATTTTCGTTTTTCTTCAAAAAATGCTGAAGTTTTTTGTTCGACGAGTATTTCCAAATCATTGGCGTATTGTTCCATTCGCGACAATAGGTTCTCCAAGAAGTTACCGCTTCCGATGTCTCTGAAAATATATCAATCGCTAACTAATTGTTAAACAAATAAATGTCAGACTTTGTTATCTTTTTCAACGATTGTCTGATCGAAGCAAAGGAGGGTCTGTTAGCAGGTATTTCATCCCAACATTGAACTATCAATTCGTATAATTCAGGAGTCATTTCATTCATTTCGAGATGTGGTCTGAAAGGAATGGCGTCTTCTGCTCTGAGCTGTTGTATAATCAACTGTGGATCGAGAGATATTACAGATGTATTTCCGTCAGTTCCAACCATTTTGACGGTACCGAAGGGTTCACTTCGAGTAACGATTTCTTGCAATACTATACTGAAACTGAATAACATTTATATTTTTATAGCCGTTTTAATTGAGTAATAGCCAAACCTATAGACATCCCCTTTTTGTGAGCCTTCAAACATTGATCTTTTATTTCTCAAATGTTCGGGTGCTCTCCATAAGAGTGATTCTGATATAACATTGAATTTCATTTTGAAAAAAAATCAATTGAAATAAATTGAGAGGAAGAGACTTCAGTGACTCACTGTATTCAATGCTATTATTTGTTTGTCCGACAAATTTAAGGCTTCGAAAACCAAAATCTGTGAGTTTAACGACTAGTCTACTGTCGACCAAACAATTTGAAGACTTTAGGTTTCCGTGAAAACTGAGTGAAGACTCGTGAATGTAATGCATTCCTTCCACTACATCACTGATCAACGAATATTTGAAGGGCCAGTCTATTCGTATGCCCTCATTATCTAATAAATCCTTTGAATAAAATTTTTTAATTTCATTTATAAAAATGAAATACATAGAAATGGTAAAATCCTATCTCCCTCCCCCCCCAAAATCAGCTAAAAATGGGTAATGGCGGTCAAAAAATGGCCACCGCGAGAAGCGCGGCAATCATTTTGTTCGTTATTTGAGGTATTTTGATAGTTTAAACTAAATTAAAGGCAATTTAAGTTTAATTAGGCTTAATTTAACTGGATTTAAGCTGGATTTACAAAGAAAATGGCAGAAAACAGCCGCGATGACAGTCCGCCATTTTACCTACCCCTATATCCCCCTAGACCGACGGACCTTGGCCATCTCTGAAGTAAATATATTGTTTAAATAACATAAATTGCTAGAGTATTAAAATGAAGGAATAATTTTGAAATTACCCTTAAGTTTCCTTTTTCGCAATACTCGGTCAGAATAGAAATGTATGGCTCTTCTGGACATAAGCCGATCAGTCGAATCAGATTCTCGTGACTTAGTTCTCGCATTTGTTTTAATTCCAGTAAAAGACTTCTATTTACCGCTAAATGTCTAGTTTTCAGTGGTTTTATAGACACTTTGATTCCCTGAAAAATATAGTTTTAATAATAGATTCATTTGTAGCTTCTCTCTCTCTCTCTCTCTCTCTCTCTCTCTCTTTGTCTAAATTTAATGTATTAGTTAAATTTGATAATACCTTATAAATAGCTTTCCTTGGTATATTGAAATCGAAATCAGTGGTAATTCTGAAATGATTTTTATCCTGAAATATAACGCTTTTGTTCTTCTGTTCAGAGTTTCTGTCATTAGATTTGTTGTTAAGACGATTCGCTTCCAAAGATTTTTCGCTCGAATTCAGAAAAGTTATGTCATTGAAGCGAACTCTCCACCAATTAGATTGTAATTCTGATTCCAATTGCAATTTTCTATTGTTCATAATCATAACCAGTTCATAACCAAGTTCAAATCTTCAGAATTAATGAATTTTGATTGAATTACCGATAAATAAGATATAATCCAAAAATGAGGATCAAAGCGACGAAACCGATTGCAATAAATGTTTGTATGTACGGCAGTATATATCTATTGTCTTCTGCAAACAAATCATTTGATAAATTCAAATGGATTAATCAAGAACAATTGAATAACTGAACAATTACCAAAAGTACTAAACAAATTGATACATACTTTCACTACAAAGCATGTCATTATCTTCATTCAGACAAAGAGGAGCCTCAGAGTCGGGAATATATCCGTTCGGCCAATGAATTGCATCGACATTAGAGAAAACAATTTTGTCGTAGAGCCCAGAATAATAAAGAACCGGCTGAAAAGCAATTTAATGAAACTTAAATAATCAAATGTTAAAAATATTCTACAATGTATATACAATGT
Source organism: Tectocepheus velatus (assembly GCA_034700625.1). Lineage (NCBI taxonomy): Eukaryota > Metazoa > Arthropoda > Arachnida > Sarcoptiformes > Tectocepheidae > Tectocepheus > Tectocepheus velatus. The sequence continues at coordinate 77,776 of JAQIXV010000095.1, forward strand.
ATATTAATGTACTTATTCTGTAATTATAAGTAAATCATAAGGTTTTGGAATCATTGTATAGAACACTAAGTAATTGACTAAAATACTATTAAATGATAGTAACAGGAATAACAAGTGGTCTGCATTCAATATGACCAAGATTAAATCTTTTAATTTTTAAAATTTCTTAGATTTTGATAATTACTTTCATTTCCATGGATTGTGAATCAAAATCATTGAGAGTATAATCAGTTTCTTGATCTCCATTTTCATCGATAAAAATGTCTCCACTCAGAAAACCTATTGAAAGATAAAATGTTTTGAGAATTGATTCAAAGGGAATCTATTATTGTGGGTAAACCTGGAAAAGAGCGGTTCCATAGACGCCTAGTTATTGAATGTCCATTCATTGGATTTTGACCACTAAGAAGAGTTTCTGTTAAAGCCATACCATAGAGAAGGACTGAGTCATGAAATGCGGCCAAAATGATGTTGGCGTCGGTCTTATCAAAAGATGTATTAAATTCGTTTCGAGACTTTTCAATGACATCGTCTTTAAATTGCAAATAGTCTTCAGTGATGGGCACGTGAACTGTCAAAACCATTAATGAGTCGTACATTTGTTTAGCGTCCTATACATCAAACAAAACCTGATTAGAATTGACCAGACATGGCTAAAGGGGGGGGGGGTTCCCGAAACCCCCCCTGGGATCGAAAATCTGACTAAAAACGCCCCCTGGAAAAGAAAAGTCATAGGCCCCCCCCCCCTAGGAAAAAAAGGAGCAATGGCGACGAAAATGGGCTTCGCGCGGCGGCCATTTTGTCCGCCATTTTTGGATTTTTAATGGCGTAAACTGGATTTAAACTAAATTAACGACAATTTAAACTGAATTTAGCCTAATTTAACTGGATTTAAACCAGATTTAGTCTAAAAACAGCCATTTAAGGCAAAATTGGCCGCCATGACAGTCAGGAAAAAAAAACCCTAGACCCCCCCTAGAAATTTTGCCAAAAATCCTATATAACCCCCCCCCTGGAAAGTGGTTGCTTAGCCATATCTGGAATTGACCAACATCAAATATTTCACTAAATTAGAATAAAATCATTGTTTTCATGAACTGAACAAGGTAATTATTATAAATGAAAGTATAAAAAGTTAATTTACTTGATTTCTAGTATCACCTTGCACAAACCAATCGAAATTGCCAAATGAATTGCTATGTTTGAAAAGTTCAACCGTAAGAAAGACAAAATTTTTCATATGTAAGTCCATTGCAGTCAAAAGAATTTGACGAACTGTCTCTCCAAAGGCCAGAATCAGGATAACTGAAAATATGAGAAATTGAATAACCATTAAATAACCATGATTAATATTGATTAGAATTTCTTACTCCGCGATTCCTTTGAACATTCATTTAATATAGACTTGAGATTGACTTTTGCCGGGGAGCGACTGATTTCATGAACATCAACGACAATATCTAAAATTGGATCCAAAGCGTCGACAATCGATCGTCTAATTAAAGGAATTAAAGGCGAAGAAGAAGTTTCGTGAACTATCACTGAAATGTGTTTCCAAGACCACAATTCAAGTATTTGAACAAAAAATGAGCCCAAATTCGTCAATGAAAACGAAAGCCTGAATATTAAATAATAGATACAAAAAACAATTGAATCATCCAAATCACCATTCAATGACCATGCAATGACCATGAAACTTTGTCGGTTTTCAGATTGATTTAATTATAAGACTAGAATTGAAAGCGAATATATAATAAACTGTACCTGGTCAGTGTAGAAAAGATTTGTTTATTTGAGAATTGAGAGTTGGCTCCGCCTGAGCTGATCACAGGAATGTTCCAATGGGCTGCCATTCTTGCCACCGGGTCTAATGCTAACCCACTTTTGAAAAAATAACAAAAATAAACTAGATAATTACAAGATTCTCGCATTTTCGAAATTGATTTAAACTCTGAACTCAACAATATTTCTCATTGTTTTTGTAACCCAAGTTTAACAAATATTAATTATAGCCAAGGACAATAGAATTATTTTGAAATTATTTGAACAACTTTAATAATTTACCATGATGGACCGATGAAAACTGTGACTCTTCGCATGTAAAATTCTTCGGCGGCAAATACACCTGCAAAGTTGGAAGTGCAGCGGTTGGACCCATTCCTAAAGATGGCCTCATCCCATGATATCAATGGAAACATTGTTTTTGCCTAAAATTTATTAAAATACGTTGAGTTTAGTTAATTTTATCAATCAATTAATTTAACATTTGCCAATTTAACAAGGGAAACAAGTGAATTTAATTAATTCTAGTAAAAAATTTATTAAATAAATATAATACTTAGTAGATGACCTTTTCAATGGCAATTTCAATAGAAGGTTTTGCTAGTTCCAATGTGTAGGGAAGTTCTGAATCAGCGACAAATATTCCTACAATTCTCGCCTTAAACTTAAAAAGAGTCGCATTTTGATCGCAATCGCAAAACATTAGAACTAAGAAAATGAAAAAAATAGAAAAAAACTTCATTTTTAGCAAACGATACAACATTTGAAAACTGTTGGAAAACTTTTCGAAACTAATTATCTTTAAAATGAATTAATTAAAGATTTTGTCAAATTGTAGTCATCCGCGACATAAACAGAGAATAAATTGTATTATCGTTTCGAATGACAATTATTAAGAAAACTGTTTTTTGTGAGGAAAACATAAATCGGAACTCCTTTTAAATAAATACTCAATGAATGACCACTTCTTTACAAATAAATGTATAATGGGTTGCATTCAGTCAAATATAGTTCTATTTATTTTCTATTATAGCGATAATAATGAAACATATTTTCGATTCAATTCTTTACAATAAAATGAAATGATATTAAATGTGATGAATAAAGAGGTCTACTCTTAAAGTTATGGCTACCACTCATATAAGTTATAAAACTATCATTATTATCATCATTATTATTTATGGACCTTTTTTAGCAAGCTTAAAAAGTAATGCAGGAAAGTGATGATAGTTCAAATTTGAAAATAATTTGTTTTCAAAGTCGAAAGGAAACGGAAACGTCTTTCATACATCATATTTGTGTGTTACCTAGTTTTGGTAGTAACTAATGATTGTCCCAATAACCTTGCACAAAATTAAAATCTTGAAAACTAGAAAATATATCTTGATAAAATTATAATGATTTTATTTAATAATAAATAAGAATCCAATGAATGGCTTTAAATGTTCGAAATGTCCGATAATTAGAAAACGAGATGATATTCGAAGGCCTCTACAGTGAGGAATAACATCAGGAATAACAACAATTAGGGATTATGTTGAGTGAGGGTTGAATTGAGTGGGGGATGGTTTGAGTTAGGGATGAGTTGAGTGAGAGATGAGTTGAGTGAGGGATGAGTTGCGTTCACTCATTTGTTCGGTTGATTCTACTCTATACTGAATCTTCAATTTTATAATTTGAAAACATTAAAAATTGTTTTTATTTATTCTTTGTTTTAAATAAACTAAATTTGCAATGAATGAGCGATGAATGAGCAAGGTTATTTTGGTTATTTTGGTTATTGTTGGATGAATTGGATAATTAAATGAATGTATATATACAGTGAAATACAGTGTATTTATTACTGAATGAAAGATAAATCATTGCTTTGATTGCTTTCAATCGATTGGTTTGACTCAAAATCAATCGGTTGTTGGCTTTGTTTCCAATGAGTCTTTTGATGAGATCTGAGATCTTCAGGTCTGGCAAAACGTTTACTGCAATCCGCCGATTGACAGACGTATGGCTTTTCTCCCGTATGTGACAACATATGACGCTTGAGATGATAGTTGTCGTTGAACTGTCGATTGCACGCCGGCCACAGACAACTGTACGGACGCATACCTGTGTGCGAATACATATGTCGTTGGAGGCGATAACTGGAACCAAATTGTTTGTCACATATTTCACAATTGAAAGGGACACCAATTGCCACTAAATTAGAGATTACATAAAAAGTCGATTAAAATTAGTTTCAATTCATTGATAACTGTTTAACCATTTGATTGACGTTTCCGTTTAAGAGTTGGGGACAGACTTTGATCAGTCTCTCCGATCTCATCGTCGTCTTCGTCGTCGTCATCGGCTGGGCTTTGATTGGACTCACGATTGGTCTGACGATTGAGTCCACGATTGACCGCATTCTTTACCATTTGTTTGCGTAAACCAACGGTTTTTGAAATATTGTCTTTTTTTCCCAAAACTTGTTTCTCTTTATTTACTTTTATTATATTTCTCTGTAATTCAATGATCTTTTGTCGCAAACGTTTAACTTGATGAGACAATTGTTGACATTCTTCCACTTCTTGTTTATTATCCTTTTTCTCCTCATTGAGAGCGTTCTGAAGAACTTTAAGAATTTGATTGAAATTGGGTTTGAATTGAGTGAGAGTTGAGTCCAATTCAGACAAACAAATCCATCCCAACTCTAACATCATTTTATGGTCAGTCAAACAGTTTCTCATTTTATATAAAATATTTAAAACCAATAAACTTATTGTCCATAACTTGTCTTCACTGCTATTCATATTAAGTGATTCGATTGGAAAGCATTCAATACTTTGGATCCAATGAGAGAACAAGTGATCAATCGATTGCTGACAGTCATAGTTAGACATAAGCCACGAACGGACATAAGTCTTGGCCTCACTCTCGATGTCGACTGAATTGTTTTGATTGTTATCGACAACGATGTCATCGCTTTTGGATTCGTAATTGTCCTCATTATTTGTCTTACTTTTGGTGGTCTTATTGACCACAGAATCATAAACTTTAATGATTTGTTTGAGTCTAACAAATATGGAGCCATCGATTGTGACCAGACTTTGGCACCGATTTGTCGTTTGATTTGAGTTCGTATTCGTAATACAATTAATAAGTTTAATGATCGCCTGTTTGTGATGCGAACCAATTAATAACATTCTTCTCTCTCTCTCTCTATAATAAATATGTCAACAATATTAACAATATTACCGTTTAATTAAACTTTTCAATACAAACCTAACTAAAAAACAGTCAATAAAATTGTCCTTTCAATTATGATAAAATTGAATAGGTCAAAATAAATAAATCAATGGTGAAACATTTAAAAACATTTACTATTTGTTAGAAGATATTTATTGTTTATTGTTATTATTGTCAATAATATTTGAAAGTAAAGGACCTTTTCTAGAGCTCCATCTCTATGTGAGTCAACTATTCTTTATTCCACTAAAATTAAATCATCAAAACTTTTGATAAACAATGGTTGATCAAGATTCATTATCCATTGTACACTAACCATGTGATAAGGTTGCTAAAAATTAAAAATTCATATGACTATCCAGAAATCCGCAAAAAAATGCTGTAATATATTACTAAATATATGTCCATTGTCCATTGTCCATGTCCATTGTCCATGTCCATACATGTAATGATAGAATAGCATTATTATCATTTAGTCGACATATTATATGATTTGAATGAAATAAAAACAGAATTTTCTTAAAATTAAATCGATTTTGTATTCATAGCTCTTATTGAGAGAAAGATTGACTTAATTTAATTGAATTTCTATGAGCTATCAAAAGTAATAAGTAAAAACAACTTGGTACGTTTGAAAAAAATAGTTTTATTTGCATACATTATGAAATGATTATGTTGAATTAAAACATTTATCACTTTATTTTACACTGAATTAACACTCATTAAAGTTGATACAGCATTTGATATGAGCATGGTCTTTATAATGGTCTATATAATGATCTATTTAATAGTGAATACTTGATTAGTCGAAATCATTGAAGAGTTTTGAAAAATTAAGTTAAATTCAAGTCTTTATTAAAACTTTACGATAGGACGGCATCTAATCTGAAGAAAACTTCTCAATGAATGTCGGGATTAAAAGATCAATAGATTTGGCGTTCGTTGGCTTCAAAAATATATAAGACTTTTGAAGACTTCCATTAAATCAAATAAATTAATATTAATATCCGCCGGAAAGAGAAGATTTTTTACCACCCGATCCCCCATATCCGCCACCACCAGATGCTCCGCCACCATATCCTCCACCACCAGAGGATCCGCCACCATATCCGCCACCACCTGATGCTCCGCCACCATATCCTCCACCACCAGAGGATCCGCCACTATATCCTCCACCACCAGAGGCTCCACCACCATATCCTCCTCCCCCAGAGGCTCCGCCCCCATATCCTCCACCACCAGAGGCTCCGCCCCCATATCCTCCTCCACCTGATGCTCCGCCACCATATCCTCCTCCACCAGAGGATCCGCCACTATATCCTCCTCCCCCAGAGGCTCCGCCCCCATATCCTCCACCACCAGAGGCTCCACCACCAGAGGCTCCACCACCATATCCTCCTCCGCCAGAGGCTCCGCCCCCATATCCTCCACCACCAGAGGCTCCACCACCATATCCTCCACCACCAGATCCGCTTCCACCATATCCTCCTCCGCCAGATGATCCACCACCATAACCTGCGTCATCTGATCCACCTCCATATCCTCCTCCTCCTCCAGGACTATCATATCCGGCATCAGCCGATCCTCCATCTGCTGCACCGCTATCGCCATCATAAGTGTCAACATCTCCTCCACTATAACCACCGCCTCCAGAACCACCACCACCATAGCCACCGCCTCCAGAACCACCGCCACCATAGCCACCGCCTCCACCATAGTCATCACTCTTTTGAATTATAATCACAGGAATTACAGGGGAGTCGTCGCCTAAAATAAAGTTAGAATAAAAGTAGAATAAATGTATTATAATTTGAATTGAATTGAATTGTTATTAATTCACAAAATTATTGAATGCTATCCAATACCTAATACGTAAGTGGTTTTTACTTAAAAACACTAAACATATATATTATTATCGATTGTACTATAGTTCCAAATAATTTAATATCAAATTCAAAGGACTAACCTCCACCTCCATATCCTCCGCCTCCAGAACCACCGCCACCATAGCCACCGCCTCCAGAACCACCTCCACCATAGCCAGCGCCTCCAGAACCGCCGCCACCATAGCCACCGCCTCCAGATCCATAGCCACCTCCAGCTGATCCTCCTTTTCCGCCTTTGATAGGTATGACAGGAAGATATAAAACTTTATAAGACGAACGTTTTCCACCACCACCGCCACCCCCTTGACCATAGCCACCGCCTCCCCCTCGACTACCACCATGACCCCCACCTCCCCCTTCATTGGCAGAGCATTGGTTGAGATATATAATTGAAGAGACAAATAATAGAGTGACAAGATTATTATATTCCTGCAAAACAATAATCAAAAGATAACATTAAATGTATGAATAAGAATCTTAAGATTGAATAAGATCAAAACTTTTATAATAATTAATGGAGCAAGGTTCTTTTAGCCAATTTGACTACTCACAGTTTTCATTTCGAATCAAACTAATCAAGAGAACAATTGAATTGAAATGAATAAATCCGATAAACTCCGAATTTTCAGCAATAAATTTTGACGTTAGGAATAAGTTTGAGTGAATTTAAAATCACTTAACATTTTTTGTGTGTCTCTACTCTTTTGGGACTCAAATGATTGTGAGTCTAAACGACTAAATATATATCAAAAATAAAATAATAGAAGAGAAAGAAGTGGTATAACTTGTATTCCATTCATTGGTCATATAAACTCATTTATAAATAATAATCTTATAGTCCTATTTAGATACTTGAACTTGTTCAGTCAGTTCAGTCAGTTCAGTCAGTTTAGTCAGAAATAGCAAAATAATAATCGAGAGGATAGAGAAATCGGGATCGCTTTGAATTGCTTTGAATTGCTTTGAGGGTCGTTTCCATCTAAAGAGTGGTTGTGGACTGCCTTCGATTTAGGACAACAACACTTTTCAACAATTTTACAAACTTTGTTTCAACAACCACAAACCTATTTATTCATCAAGATTTCAGACTACTTAGTACATTACCAGTAGAGAAAATTGAAAGCTCAAACCCCTAAATCACCTTGCTAAATCCTAAATAATTGACAAATGTCAGCAGTTTATAGTGAATTGCCAATTGTCAATTGCTATTTATTAACTTAAGACAAGTAGTTTCGAAAAAATTAAGAGAATATCTTTGGTTCCAAAAAATATCTGATATATCTCTAAATTATTTTATTTTTAAATAAATTCCATTAACTTTAAAAGCAATGAAAATGTGAAAACTTCACAAAATTATTATTGATATGACTCTTATGATGTGACCTAAAAAATGTTGTAATAAAGGAATGATTAAGAAGAGAACACAATCAGATGTGATGTGTTTGTGGTGTTTCTCATTTTAATAGATTACTCACAACATAATAATAATACCATTTCTTAAAATAAGTTTTCACTTGAGTTCAATGTCTTTCGGTTATATTTGGACAAAGAGTTTCACAAAACAAAAACAATATATTGGAGAGAGAGAGAGAAGGGGGGGGAAGACTGAATAATGATTAATGTGTGAGTAGTCTAATGACAATGAAATTGAATTTATATTATTTGATGATTAGTTGATTTGTGACGAAAAGCGTTTCACAGACAGAAAATTAATTGATTGGAGTTTTGGGTTGAAGTGATGAAACCTCTGTTATAATAGATGGGAAAAAATTTCAGTTTCAGTGCTATAGGGTAAGACCATGGTCATAATAAGGTGATAATAAGGCCATAAAATGGTCATAATATGAAAACTTTATTTAATTTATTTGAAAGAATAAAATGTGATTTAATTAAAAAATATTTAAATAGAAATAAAATCATTCGTTAGAGTCGTGTGAAACAGATTTAATATTTTTGATCCGTTTCTTACGATCAGAGAAATTATATTCAGAGCAACAGATCTGACAAACGAAGAGTTGAGTACAGGGCGGACCCCCACCGAAAGTCATTTGAAGGTACTCCCAAACAGAGTGCGAGAAAATGGTACACAAGTCGTGAACTATTGGGGCTTTTTGTGGGTCGACTGCGTTGTGTTGACAGAGGAAATCACAGTTAGTTATTGGTCCCGGATCTGCAAATGTATTGAAACGGTTGACCCATTGCTTGGATACATAGAACTGGACATTCGAGGGCTCGTTTCGCGACAACTTCATCAGCTCCAGAGCTCTCACCCGACACTTAATCATAACATCATTAGTCTTACGATAGAAGAGGACATAAGCGTCACAATTGGCCACTTGTTGCGCATCAACTGATGTCACGTATTGGTCATCGAATTCATACCAAATTTGATTGTATTGGTTGAGAGCATAAGCCGTGTAATGACCGGATGCAGCCGTTCCTAAGTGACAGATGACTGCCACCAAATCATAAGTTGTCGTCGAATTCAAGTGACTCTCAGAGTCGAGTGCCATATATGAAGACATGTCCAGACCTGACAAACAAATAATTAACAATAAATAGTTTGAGACTTTAATAAAAAAAAAGTTACCTTCGAGTGGGAACGACACGTGACTCGAAATCTTAGAGGAATACATGAGTTCGTGTCGGAATCTTTTCAAATGAATGCTTAAGATTTCGGGTAATTCTAAGACTTTTGAATATTTGACTCCATTTCTTAATTTCTTACACTTTTCACAGGAATACATATTATCACCCCTGAGCTCATCCGCAGAAAAGAAAGCACTCAAACAGTCCTGGAGTGTGACTGTGGGCCCCAAAATCCAGGCCATAAACCAGTCAATCCATTCCCAGAGCCAACTGTAAATACCGGTGACATTATCTTTGGTTAAGTCTATTAGTGAACCACTGATTGGATGAGCGATAGAACTGACTGAAGGGTTCTGAAGATGAGAGAGTTGTTGCTGTTGTTGTCTCAACATAACTAACTGTTCTCTACTCGGAATAGGAAGAGACAAGTCTTGAAATGTCTCTCTAGTGGTCGAAATGTTATCACATTTGAGGCATTGGACGGAACTAAGTATTCTTCCGTCGAATATATCGCTTATAATACTTCGATAAGCAGTGACTCGTGTTTTGCTCCTATCGTTTGATTGCTTTTTCGGACTCTGTGTCCCAATTGTGGGCCCTATCGGTCCAGAAATCGACTGAGATTGCGATGGACTCGAACTTTGACCGCCAATACAATATACCTCTGAATTGACTACAATATTAGACATCGAATGAGTGGCTTCGGAGGCTATCGAAGAGCCAATAGTTGGAACAGGCGATGAACTCTTCAGTTGACTTTGGTTGACATCATTAGGTGACATCATTTGATCATTAGGTTCGACAACCATTTGATCGTTGGGGACGCCATTCAAATCAGTTTCATCTTCGCCTCCAAAAGTGCTTTTCTCAGAACTGAGTCCCGAATCACAGGTTTCGTAATCGGCATCGGAATCGGTCTCTGAATCGGTATTCATATTATTGATTGCATTGATGTCATCGTTTGCAGTAATGTTGTGATCGATGTTTGCTTTACTAGTATTAGAAAAACGAGTGCCATGTGATGAGCACTGGGTATCATTGAAATGACTTTCTTTGAGTTCTTCGTGTAATTGATCTAAAAAGCATCGCAAGAATTCCTGAGCGTCTTGTTGTGTATATCCTCGAAATAAGGGGAAAATCGACTTAATTCCGTGCGCTATACCATTGGGAACGACATAAGAGGGCCGACGATTGTCCCAAATTTCTTTAATCAGACGACAATAGCTGCGGGCGATCCCCGGTTTACGTATATAGGAGTGACAGTCGAGCATAAAACGAGTCAATTGCGGACAATTGGATAGTGACTGAAGGGCTGCATTCATATAACAAGTATTCCCTAAATTTTGAAGACCTGTTAGTCCTCGAGGTTTTGATTCTGGATCTGAAAAATGAGGAAAATATTTAATATTTATTATAATATTTCTAAACAATATCTTACGAACCGATTAGTACTTCCTCTTCGTCTGTAGTCTCTTCATCTGTGATGTCGGCCACATATACTTCATTCGCCAGAATTGGTTTATTCGGCTCTTGGCTCAGCTCTTGGCTCTCGGATGTGCTAATAGTCACCGAAGGAGAGGTATTATCGACAAAGATCTCAGTTTGACATTCATAGCACCAAATCCTGAATGTCGTTGAATTCAAAGTCAAACGATGGCTACGATTCAACTGATAGTGTTGTGTCGAGTGATCGCTCATCCCTTCACCACAACCAGTAAACAAATCACAAGAGTCGGTGACACAAACCCATAGATTAGGTCCACCGGTGCCGCAGACACGACAACAGTTGCGAGAAATGATATCATCCAACGAAAAGTTTGCCATTTGTGACACGTGTTCGCACGTGTTCTGAGACACCGAAGAAGACATTTCCTATTGTTTTAAACTGTTTCGCGACACTCTCTTCAGAATTCTTCTTCAGATAATCTTAAATTCAATTCAATTAATCAATTATTCACATCAATTGACTGGTCATCGGAGACGAGTGGCGGATAAAAACCTCGAAACTCATATTAAGAAGATTACAATCGATTGATATTTTATATTATTATAAAATTTAATGCTTTAAAGGATTTAAAATTAATATTAATTTAACAAAAGTTTCAAATAAATTGTGATTTTGTTTACATTTATGTCTTCAATGAGTTTTCAGTTTATCGTTTAGTCGTAAATGACGTCAATATTTATTAAAAAAACTTTCAAACTTTCAAACCATTCAAACCGACTGTCAATCGATTGCAATGCAGTAATAGTTTGAGACAACTTTTAAGACATTAAAAGCCCTCTTAGAGGTGAATAGAATTTTGAATAGCATGGTATATGATATATTAGCACTATGTGACCATGTTCAATAATTATTACATGGTTTATTTTTGGTCAAAATCAAAATTGAATTGAATCAAGAGCCAATCTGGGTCACTTTGACTCATCAGCATAATAAACAAGCAAATAAACGGATAATAAGATTTCAATAAAAAGATTTTCAATTTTCAATATAACTATTAATAATAATTAATTAATAGTTAATTAATTGTATTATTTCGAAGATTTTCTGTTAAAATACAAATAAAATGAGAAGTAATTTGACATATATTTGACAATCAACGAGATATTTGATAAGAGCTTCAATTGGAGCTTCAATTGGAGCTTGGTCATTCACTTAAATTGTTGATTAAATTTATTAAAATAAAATTTTTATAAAAAGTGGTCATTTAGTGGTCATCGCTCTAATTGTGACCTTTGAATGGCGTCATTGACTGCAATCCTCATCAGTTCCATCACTTGTCGAGGATTTTGAGAACCTGTGATAGCAGTTCCAGAAACAATCCAATTGGCGCCAGCATTGGCGCACTGGTGTATAGTATTGGGACCGACCCCTCCATCGACTTCTATGTCGAGCTGATGAAACTTTTGACGCAAAGTCTGCACTTTTGACATCATATCAGACATAAAGGATTGTCCGCCTATAAGACAAATGAGATAAATATAAAAAAGATAAAAGAGTCGTAAATCGGACCAAATCCGGGCTCTACTGTCATAACGAGAACACAATCGACGCGTTCGACAAACGGAAGGACTCTCTCAACGGGAGTATTAGGTTTGATGGCGACCCCAACTCTCATATCAGCCTCTCTTACGAGTCGTATGCAATCATTTACCTCTTCGGTAGTGTTTAGGGCTTCCAAATGGAAAGTGTATTGATTTGCACCGCTTTCAGACATGGGTCGGATCCACTTCTTGGGATCGCTGACCATCATATGCATATCAAAAGTGGCCACAGGTATAGCTTTACGCAAACACTTGACCATCGGATGACCAAAAGTCAAATTTGGTACAAAATGACCGTCCATTACATCTAAATGAAGATAATCTGCGCCACAATTCAACAACTTTTGAGATTCTGTGGCCAAAGAGGACAGATCTGAGTTGAGAATCGATGGTCCGATTTGGGCTCTTAAGGCGTTCATCGCTTTTATCAAAAATAATATCTATTTTGCTTTGAATCGTATTTAAGGAAAAGTTTTTATTGAATTTCCTCTTTCACTGTCATTTCACTGTCTTTTGACTGTCTTTGAGTTCAGTGTTTATCACAGTTTATCATAAAAGTTGATAAATGTTGTCATAGAGATGAACTTGGATATCATGGTTATCATGGTAATATGCTAGTCATATAGTACGTCAATTTTTGACGTATTGTTTGTTAGTAATGAGTCAGTGTTTTATTGTGTGAATACTGTGAATGCAGTGCCAATAGTGGCTATACTGCCAACAAAGATAGCATTCAGTCTATGGGAGAGTCTATGAGAGAGAGCCCTATGAGAGCCTATGAGAGCCTATGAGAGCCATTGAGTGAGACTCACAGCCATTCATAGCGTTTGACTGCAGACTGTTTTCTATGAAATGATTGTGTCATTTGTGTGTCGACTCTATTGACGCCATTTTGCAGTGAAGACAAACATTTGGGAAACGTTTTATTATTTGATTTTGGATAAAATCACAATACAATCGATATATTTGACATTTAGTTTGTTTTTCGTCAATTAGTTAATCAATTGATTGTATTTTTTTCAATATATATTGAATTGTTTGTCAGACCAAACGTAACCCAAATTCCCTTATTTTTGGTGAAATGTTGACAATTATCTTCACATTTAAATCGATTTAAAATCAATATTTAATCCAATTGTTTGATAGACTAAACATTTATTGTGTAAAAAGTTATTATAAGTTATTTTGATGGCGTCGGGAAGTGTCTCATCGAGGAGTGAGTTCATTGTTGGCGCAAAATATCGTTTGGTCCGAAAGATAGGCTCCGGAAGCTTTGGAGACATCTATTTGGGTATTAATCTCTTTTGACCTCTTATTGAACTGTTTTGACCCTTTTGTGACACTATTATCACTATTTAGGTATTAATATAACAAATGGCGAAGAGGTTGGCGTGAAGTTAGAGTCGACGAAAGCACGTCATCCGCAGCTCTTATATGAGTCAAAGCTGTATAAGCTATTGCAGGGCGGAGTCGGTATCCCTCACATCAGATGGTAAGACCTTTTGTCCTTTTGATTGTCTAGGAGTGAGTCTATGGTTGTGTTTATGGTCTATGTTTACGTTAAGGTACGGACAGGAAAGGGATTACAATGTTTTAGTGATGGATCTGTTGGGACCGAGTCTTGAAGATCTGTTTAACTTTTGTTCGCGTCGTTTCACAATGAAGACTGTCCTTATGTTAGCGGATCAGATGATCGGTCGGATTGAGTTCGTCCACAACAAGAACTTCATTCATCGCGATATAAAACCGGATAACTTTCTGATGGGAATCGGAAGGCATTGCAATAAATTATTTCTAATAGACTTTGGTTTGGCAAAGAAATACAGGGATAACCGCACCCGACAGCACATCCCTTATAGAGAAGACAAGAACCTGACCGGCACTGCCCGTTACGCCTCCATTAATGCACATTTGGGTGAGTGTTGTGATTATAATGAGTGAAATGAATAGAATAGTTACCATTTATTTACTTATTGATAGGTATCGAACAGTCGCGTAGGGATGACATGGAGTCGTTGGGTTATGTCCTAATGTACTTCAATAGGGGATCCCTTCCCTGGCAGGGCCTCAAAGCGGCGACAAAGAAACAAAAGTACGAAAAGATTTCTGAGAAAAAGATGTCGACTCCGATAGAGGTGTTATGTAAGGGATATCCGGCAGAGTTTTCTATGTATTTGAACTACTGTCGGGGCCTACGCTTCGAGGAGGCGCCCGATTACATGTATTTAAGACAATTATTCCGTATTCTGTTCCGTACTCTTAACCATCAGTACGATTACATATTTGACTGGACTATGTTGAAGCAAAAGGCGGCACAATCTGCTGCTCAGTCGGGCGGCTCCTCACAGAACGTGACCGCCACGGGTCCGACGGCCACCCGTTAGTCACCAATACTTATCAAATAGAACTGATTGTTCACTAATTGAATGCTGTCTAAAAACTCTACACTCTATTACATTATAATTACAATTATTATTAACTCTTATTATATATTAATTGGTGTTTAACTTTGAACTCATATCTGTTCGAAGAGTTGACTGTTTTTGTGGACAAACCAAACAATCAACTGATTACTGATTGGAGCCATTATTTCAAACATAAGTCCAAAAGAATAATGACTTTCAATACATATATAAATATTAATGATTTTCTGTTGAAATAGTTGTTAAAAACCTCTTATTTTCAATTGATATATAAATTTGTCTCTTATTATAATTATCTAATTATTATTATTATTATTCCATTTATTATTTAAATTTGATTTGCTATCAGTTAAGACATTAATTGATAATATTTTTTAAATGTAATTATTTGAATGTAATCGCAATACATTGAAAACCATTAAAAATGACTAATAATTATAACTATTGACTGAATTGACTGAAGAATCACTCATTTGACTAAAATTAGAGAAAATAATATTTTATTTAATTGTAATCCAAAGAAAATACAATCAATATATGAAATAACAGTTATATAAATGATTTGAAAAATTCAATATATGAGCAAAAATTATTCAATGAATTAAATATTCAACAGTTCGTCAAAATATCTGAAATAAGTGTATAAATAATCATTTGTTTCGTTAAATATCTGTTTTAGAAGTTTGCAAAACGAATGGCAATATTTTGGATAAATTTTCATTTAATTGTATATAATATTAGAATAAAATTTGAATAATCGATAAAAGGCACATAAAATTGAGTAAATCACAGGACAAGTGATTCCCTTATTAGTAATCGATGGCAACAAATAGGCTTTAAGTCAGAAATAATCATTTTTTCTTGAGTTTGGAGTATTGGAAAGGAGTGTATTTTCCAATGAATTTCGAGATCGCGACCGATTCAGGGCTTGTCTTCGATCTAAACATAAGATTATTTAGAAATATATATTCAATAGAAATAGTTTAATGGATTAATACCGTTTGGATTTATAGGCCTCTGCTGTCGCTTTCGTTTGGGTTGAGGGAAGGCAGTGCCTGTTTGAAGTGCTTCGAGAAGACTGTCCATAACGCCAGTTCCCTCTTGGTCCTTGTTAATGTCAATGTTGACGCACTTGGATTTGCGTTCGAGTCGTTCCATATCTGCTTTTTCCTTAGCCTTTTGCGCGCGCCTTAACTTCTCCTCCGTTTCCCTCTTTTTGATGTTTTCATTCTTGGCTTCAATGAACTGATCCTTAAATGACTTGATATCGTTGAAGAACTCATCCATTGTATACTTTTTGGGATCGAAAGCGTAATATCTGGCGATTTCCTGATAAAGTCTTTCCATTTTTGCAAACATTTGTTCCAAGAGTTGGAATTTGTCTTTGGCTTCGACAACGAATTTTGTCATTATTTCTTGGAACTTGTCCTCACTATTGATTGGCTTAAAGTTCTTTAAATCTAATTCCAAATCTTTGATACTCTTTCGCATTGAATTCAGATTCTTTTGGGTTTGTTCGGGTGATACTGAAATAGAGAATAGAGTTTATTAGCAAAAGTCAACAAATATATAAAACATTGGAAAGACTGGAATCTTGGCAAACCTCTGGAAGCTTTGTCCACATGAATGATCTCTTCCCAGAAATTCAAATAATTTGGATGTTTTTGTTCGACAGTTTGGGCCAAAAAATGCAAAAGAGTGGTCTTATTGTCGGCAGCTTTGGTTGAACTTAGTTTTGGTAGAAAACTGATCTCAAATCCGATCGCCTGTGCGTTTCGAGAGCCAGCGTTCATATAATTACCGATTGCAAGAACCAATTTGACGATCATCGCAAACTTGGCTGATTTGCGCAACTCTTCGCAAGCAGTGGTGGCGTTGACCACATCTGGTCTGATATCTTGAACAGACTCTTGGAATTTCATTTTGAATGAAATGGCATTCAATCGTTTGACCAAACCTTTGATGGAACCCAACTGTTGGAGAAAAGAATTAAATTAATGAAAAAGTTATGTTATGTTATTGTTATGAGACTTACGTTTAGAGCAAACTTTTCTGCTTCGTGTAAACTATCGATTTGATTGCGTGACTCTTCAAGTCTTGAGAGCTGGTCATCGGGCGGTAGGTATCGAAGTATTTGTTGAAGAATTGTTTCACTTAAGTCCTCTTCATTGACAGATATGATGTGATTCTTCAGTTCTTCGGCCGACATCTTAACTGAACCCAAGAGAATCACTTGAAACAAATAAAACAAATTTCAAATAAATTAAATGAAATTCGAAAATATTATGAAAACAAACTGAGATTTTGTGCGGCCTTTGGATCTAAAACTTTGAGTTCTTTAGTCTTCTTAATGGTGTGAATCCTATCGCTATTATTTGAGACTTCCTTTTGAATCCGTGCCTTTGGGTCAGAAGAAAAGTATTGCGACAAAGAGTCGAACACATCTTCGCCAACAAATTGGTCGTCGCTTTTGACTTCTATCCAAATGGAGTCCTCACAGACTTTAGTGGGGGTTAACTGAAGGCAAATGCAGTGAATAAATCAAAAGTGGAACAAATGGAACAAAAAATGCAAACCTTTTTCCAATTGGGTTTCTTTAGTGGCGTTTTTGGTTCATATTTCTTACGCTTTATATCGTATGGGAATTCCATTTGAATTTGAATTGGAGGCGCAAATGGCATACCAGGAAACGGTGGTGGAGGGGGTCCTCCCATTCCTGGCAAAGGAGGTGGAGGGGGAGGACCTCCACCCGGAAGCGGTGGCGGAGGGGGAGGCGGAGGCCCACCAGACATAGGTGGTAAAGGAGGCGGTGGAGGTATCGATCCACCCATTCCAGGGAGAGGAGGTGGCGGTGGGATATTCGAGGCATTCGGTAAGGGTGGTGGCGGTGGTATTGAGGATGCGTTGGGACCGGCCTTTGGTTTGGAATTGTTGGACTGATTTTCCAATTGTTGTAGTCTTGTCTGCAACTGTTGGAGCTTTGCTTCAGTTTCTTCCTTAGCCGTGAGCGCCTCTTCCAGTTTTTTGTTCAGTTCTGAACTCATCTTTTGGTCCTCTTCTTTGGATCGCTCAACGATATGGTCGATAACGTAATCGACTTCTATTTTGAACCGTTTTGTGTGTCTAAAGTCAGGATCGACTCCATTCCTATGCAAAACAATTTGCGAAACGCATTCCTCTATAAGTCGATAGTAGGCGGGACTGCAAATCAAAATAAAATCAATTAAAGCAAAGAAAGTGGTGAGTGATGAAAGAGTTGGAGACATATCGAGACATATCGAGACATACCGCGCAAACACATCGTCTCTGATTAGTAACAAGTGTTGAAATATGGAAAGCAAGTGATTCTCTGCGGGGGTATTGCGGACAGTGTTTCGGATAAGATTAGAGCACTCGTCGATGTCATCCAATTCGAAGCGAATGTTTTCGTATCTTTGATTCAATTCTTCAAAGTCTTCGTCTTTTGCGTTATTGAAGACATTAATCATATCCAGGAGTTTGTCGTTTGGACTCTTTGTTTGTAACGGTTTGTGACTAATTTCTTCGGAATCGTTATTCTGTTGGAGAAGTGGTTGAAGAGATTCGTCCCAAATGTCATAAAATCCAGTCCTAAAGAACTCATTTCGTAAATGGAGTCTGAAATCGAGGTCTTCATTGTTTGTGATGAGAGCATTGATGAGTTGCATGAGTGCGAGCCTCAGACTCACGTTAGACGTCTCCTGCATTCCCTCAATTATAGGGCCAAACCTGTCCTCTTTGGAGCTGATCTCAGCACACAATGTGATGGCGTCGAGTACTTTGTCGTGTCCATTGATACCATCTTTATTGACGAGACATACGGCGGCCAATAGTTCTGCCACTTCGCTCATAACTTGAGGCAGTTTTGGATCAATAGAACGAGCAAGGATAGTTAACGCCTCCTTGTGCTCAAACACTTGATTGAAACCAGCCTTCAATAGAGAGGATAATATTTGTGAGTTAAAAGGGGTAATAAGTGGTGACCATAAGGGGTCAGTCATTGATTGTTACCGTATTATTCATCAAAGCCTTTAAGCATTTGATGCATTCGTGCTGTACTTTAATGGTTTTACGGGTATAAGACTGAGTTGTTTGGCACTGATAACAGTTGTTAAGAATCGATAGAATACAAGTGAGCCCTTGATTTTGGCCAAACTGTTTGACCCACGAAACGGGTTTATTAGTCAGTTCTATGCGAAGAGATTCTATGGTTCGGTAGAGTTTATCGCTGTTTATATCGGAACCGATCTCTTCTAAGAACTTGACGTAATCGTTGGGAGTCACGAATCGGGATCTATTGGAAGCGAACTTCTGTTTGTAGTGTTGCGCTAACATTGTCTTCTTGGTCTCCATCCCTGTCTGACGCAAAGGTTTCTTCTTCTCTTCGCTCAGATTCATGTCATCCTTAAGTGATAGAAAAAATGATCTCAAATCACAAAAAATATGTGGAATAATGTCTTACAAGCATTGACTCGAACTGATTGTTGATGTCATCGTCAGTCAATTGGTCCAAATTAGGTAAAGACAGTTGTCTTTCATCAGTTGTCAAACATTGGGGATCGAAAGTGTTGGACAACTCTTCACTATTGGGACGATTCAACTGATGATTCGAATCCAGTCTTTGATTTGGCATTAAATGTGATGAATGTGTTGTCAGTCCATAACCCATACCATCAGATATATAATTGTTTGGATTATTATTAGAGTTCTTGTTCTTTGATTTACTGAAGACTGTGCCCACACTTCCAGTCAATACATCCTTTTAGTGATGAAACGTTGTAACAAACGATAAGATAAGTTAAATGTGAGTTAAATGTCAATTAAATGTCAAAATACTTACGAATTTATTTTTCTTGTTTTTCTTCTCTTTATTTTTTTCAGACATTTCATTAAAATTATATTAAAATTGATCTAAAAATAAATGATTTAATGATCTAATGATATAATTATGACAATTAAAATAATTCAAAATAAAAGCAAAAATTAAGATAATTATGAAATTCAATAATTAATTATTAAATTGTTTATTGAAATAATGAAATAAATTAAAAACAAATTAAACTTAAATTTTAATCAAATTAATCTCAAAACAGATATCCTCTGAAATGTTCAAAAATAACGTTAACTGCATTTGTGAGCAAAATAAGGATTATTTTGAAAATAGTTTTAAACAAAATAAATATATTTTATATTTTAATTTTCGAATGGATTCTCTATTTTTAAAAAAAAATTAGTTTCAATAGATTTTTAGTATTCAAGAAAAGAATATAAAAATTTTGGAACTTTTAATTTGATTGAATTGAAATAATTGAATAATTTATTGAAATAAAATAAATTACAACAAAATATTTTGTTATTTAGGGGTTGTATTGTGTTGTGTTGTGTTACGTCTTATAGGATTAGTATTTGATGATAATATTTTGACTGAATTATAGTTGATTTTGATTTTGAGTTTTCAATATATGTCTGAAAACATTTGTCAAATTGATAATTGACTTGAGTTGTTAAATGGCGGGATCAGCTCTACGTCGTCTTATGGCAGAATACAAACAGTTGACTCTTAATCCTCCGGAAGGGATAATCGCGGGACCGATAGATGAGGAAAATTTTTTTGAATGGGAAGCTCTGATAACAGGACCGGAGGGCACATGTTTTGAAGGCGGAGTATTCATGGCTCGGCTCACATTTCCCAACGATTATCCGTTATCTCCGCCTAAAATGCAATTCATTTCTGAGATGTTTCACCCGAATATATATCCCGACGGAAGGGTCTGTATATCAATACTTCACGCGCCGGGAGACGATCCCATGGGCTATGAGTCTAGTGCTGAGCGGTGGTCACCCGTACAGAGTGTTGAGAAAGTATTACTTTCAGTGGTCTCGATGTTAGCCGAACCTAACGACGAGAGCGGAGCTAATGTGGATGCGGCCAAAATGTGGAGGACTGACAGACAACAGTTCTATCAAATCGCAGACAAATTAGTCCGAAAGTCTTTAGCCATCAATTGATTGACAGACAAACTGACCACAGACTGACACCCATTCCTAACATTTAAAGTTATTTTAATACATTTAAACATAAATTAAATGATTTTTAATATTTTCGATGGAATTGTATATCGTTTTAATGATTTGAATAAATAAAAGAAGTGTTAAATGATTTGAATTAATATTAATATTGACAAGTTTATTGACAAGTTTATTGACAAGTTTATTGACAAGTGTTTTCAGTTTGTTCACTGGTCAAGGCAATGGTACTCTAACTGTGAGTGAGTGGGTGAGTAAATGGCATTGACTAAATGCACAGAATTGGAGAGAAGAGGATGGGATAGGCTATAGTATAGCTTAATAGTTACTACTGTAGGCATCACTCCATATAAGTCATTGACAAATAACCTCATTATTGTGAGCCTTATATACAGTATTCTGTTATTTTGTTATATTATAGATATTTGTATTAAACTTTTAATAGTTATCCACTTTTGTGACCACTGGACAGATATGGACGACATATTCAATTGGTGTAGAGATGGCAATGCCTTTCAAGTTAGGGTATGGCTCGACGACACCACTCATGACATGAATCAGGGGTTAGTCTTTCAGTTGTTTTTTCTAATGATTTCATACAATTTTGTACTATAATTGATGTCTTAGTGATGACCACGGCTTCAGTCCTCTCCATTGGTCAGCATTTTCTGGAAAACTAGGAGTCGTAGAGATGTTGATCGGAAAGGGCGCCAGAATTAATGCTACAAATATGGGGGACGACACAGCACTTCATTTGGCGTCAGCGCACGGCCACAAAGATGTTGTCCATCAGTTACTCAAATATAAGGCAGACATAAATGCTGTAAATGAGCATGGTAATACTCCTCTCCACTACGCCTGCTTCTGGGGATTTCAACAAATAGCTGAGGAACTAATCAGTGCCGGAGCTCTGGTCAACATCAGCAACAAATATGGCGAAACACCATTAGATAAATGCAAGGGTCAAATGCAACAGAAACTCCACGAATTGGCAGATAGTTTGGGCCAAGACGTGACCAAAAAGATCCCATATAAGGATCAGTCGTGGTTAGGCACTAAATCCCGATCACGTGACGCTACACTCTCACGATATTCGGGTCTCAGTCTAAATGAGCTACACTTACAGCACAAGATATCTTCGAGCCCTTCAGGAGAGACGTGGAGAGGCATTTGGCAGAGGAATGGCAGCGAAATCTGCGCCAAGTTTTTAGCGGTTGGCGGGGAAATGGCCCCCAGAATACCCCGGGACTTTTCTGAAGAGTTCCCCAGACTTAGAATCTTTTCTCATCCAAACGTACTTCCGGTCATCGGTTGCGTTAATTCTCCGCCAAATTTGGTTCTCGTAAACCAATACATGCAATACGGAAGTCTATATCAGGTCCTACACGAAGGCACGGGTATTGTTGTCGATACTCATAAAGCATTGAAGTTTGCCATCGATATCGCCAGAGGAATGGCTTTTCTCCATACTCTCAACCCATTGATCCCTCGCCTCTATTTGTCATCAAAGCACGTAATGGTCGGTAATTATGAGTAAAATAATGATTTTCTCTAAACATTGGATCAATTGTCAGATCGATGAAGACCTGACGGCCCGCATAAATATGGCGGACGCAAAGTTCTCTTTTCAAGAGAGGAACAAAGTCTATAACCCGGGATGGATGGCACCCGAAGCTCTTCAGAAGAAACACACAGACATTAACGTAAAAGCAGCGGACATGTGGTCCTTCGCTATCTTGTTATGGGAATTGGCCACAAGACAAGTCCCGTTTGCAGACCTTTCGCCGATGGAGATCGGTATGAAAGTAGCGTTGGAAGCGCTCAGAGTTAGTATTCCTCCGGGAGTATCGCCTCACATGACCAGGCTTATTCGCATCTGTATGAATGAAGAACCTGGAAAACGACCCTCTTTTGATCAGGTCATTCCCATTCTCGACAAAATGAAACAGTCATAAGTCTGTGTGTCTGACGGGGGTGTGAAGGGGTGTCAATATGTCTACCCATCCTTTTGTCAACATTTCCAACAAAACTAATATAAAGACTAACTTTTGAAACACTTTTAAGAGTTTAAAAAAATTAACGATTGAAACGATTGAAACAAATTTTATTAATAAATAATAAATGAGTCTAAAGTCTAAACTAAACTCAATTTGAGTTCATTCATAGAACGGCTAATAATTTCTTTTCCCCACTTCTCATAATGAGGTCCTTCCGGCAAAAAGTCTTCACTTAATTCTCTGTAAGTGATGGCAATTCTTCTGTTGTGAATGTCCTGTCTTTCTATTGAATGATGATATTTATAGCGAGAATCTGATGACAAAACAATAAGAGATCGCTCCGGAAGAGGAACGCGAATGCGATATTGTGTCTGTCTGTGTGTCGGTGAGGACTGTCCGACCACTTCTGGTCGAATCAAATTGATTACTGTCGACGACAAGAGGTTAATGGTCACGAGTCGCGGCCCCCACAGCCAAAAGTCATCGAAATGGGGATCAATTGAGGATCCATTGGATGGACTGTACTCTAAATGGCAGACCTCCACTGCAGTGAAATCTTTGAGGATCTGTTGATGTGATAGTTGTGTTGACATATGTGTGATATGTGTGAGGAGTCTAATGTCAAAGTCAGGCAAACCATTGAAATATTTGAAATTGAGTTTTCGTTTTTTGAAATTAACTTTTGGACCGAAGTCTTGCTTTCGTCGACCGGATTGGGAACCAAACCATTCAATTGAATCTATATTTCGGATTAAATCCAACTCTTGATTGGAGTCAATGACATCACATTTGAGGTAAACGCCACGGATTTCAATGAAGTCCTTTTCATCCAATAATTCAATTGTTTTGTGTATCGAATGATCTTTAAATTGTCTTAAGAAGGCTTTGTCTCCACAATCGATACAAAATAAGTAATCAGTAAAACATAAATTGTCTTCAATTTGTTTCAAAGGTTGGCATAAGAGACAACTCCTGATACCAGAACAAACACATGGCTTACTGTCAATCATTTAAATCACTTTATTATTAAATTAATTGATATTAACGTTAAATAGAGTGAAACAAATAAAACATAAGTAATATTAGAATAATAGATATTATTACAAATTTTTATTGTATTTTACAATAGATGTCATTCCTATAGTTTATTATTTTAGATTAACGAAGGTTATTTTAGTTTAGTTTAGTTTAGTTTAGGTTAGTTTAGTTTAGTTTAGTTTAGTTTAGTTTAGTTTAGGTTAGGTTAGGTTAGGTTAGGTTAGGTTAGGTTAGGTTTTTTTTTTTTGCATAAATTTGTTTATTATTTAAATATAAAGCATTTCGCCTCCCTTTTACCCCATTAAGTTCAAAAGGGAGGCTTATATACAATAAATGTATAAAATTATAAA